>JAOBBB020368103.1:0-10137 GCA_025331005.2 Zoanthus gigantus
AAAGTGCTATAACAAGGAAGACGCCTTTTCAATTTAGATTGCTCTGTTCGCTTGAGACTTTATTCGTTTCCCTTTATTAATGGCTGCAAAAGGTAGAATTGTGTATTACAACACAGGGGAAATTTTCCGGGCAGTTCTAGAAGGGCAGGGCAACTAAAAGTTTCTGACAGATCCTATACAGAAAATGACCATTTGTCATCATCCCTTCAGAACACAGTGATATTGAGTCAGCTTCTACACTACCACAGGACAGGAATGCAACAGACCAAGCTGTCACTCCTGAACCTTGAATGAGCCTAGAAGATATAGTGTTACCCTCTTTAGTTTTGGGAGTCCTGTGACATACGCACATGCGTACTAGGAAAAAAATGAGTTCACAACGTGGCAACGTGTCGGCGTGTCTTTACTCGTGTTTATACTTATCAAAATCATTATAGTCAAACCCTAACAAAACATGGTGGCAGAGATGAGAGGTTAAAAGGAAGACAAACTACTATCAAATCCAGCCACCCGCGAAGTTCAGTTTCAAGGCGGATAAATGGATCAAATGCATAAAACGGTTTGACAGATTCAGAATAGCAACAGGTTTGGATAAAAAAAGAACCAGACACGCAGGTAAACACAGGTATTTATTCTATGGGAGAAGAAGCTGAGGATATTTTCGTTTCTTGTTGAAAGTTTTCGTGTAACTAGGTGGATTCATAAAAGTCATAAAAATATATGTTAAAATGTTTAAAAAATTCCAACGTCTCGACTGTATCCAAAGTCTTCTTCAGGGTAAAGTGTTAGTACAAATTTCAAACAAAGCGTTTAAAAAGTCCGAAAAATTGAATATGATTAAAGACTATATTTTTGTTTCGTTTAAACTCTCCGAGAACGAAGCAAAACAGTAAGATGTGGCACGAAATAAGTTTGAAAATCATTTCATACCAAAACTTAACGTCATATTTGAGCTTGCAAAATTTTACATGAGAAGTCAGATTACTGATGAACCCGTTGATAATTATATAAATGACTTCTACTGCATAGCTGAACATTGCTCTTTCGGAACCTTGAAAGACGAAATGATCAGAGACAAAATTGTCGTCGGTATTAAAGATAAAGTGTTGTCTCAGAAGTTGCAGCTCGACGCGGAGCTTACTCTTGAAAAAGCAATAAGGCAGTAAGGCAATACGAAAAGGTAAAGAAAGAGCAAAGTATCTGTTGATAGGATAACATACAGCCTGGGCTACCTGTGATTTCAGATTCTGTGGAAAAACCCATAATACAATGAAGACGGACAACTCAGATTCAAGCTGGTCGGCTACCGTAAATGGCAATGATAAGGAACGTCTGACTGCCCTAATGCATGTTAACGATTATGCTGTGAGATTTCAATTGGACACTGGTGCCGATGTAAATACAATTAACAAGATATTTGTAAAAAAAGATCAGGTTAAAGCAGCTACTCAGAAATCAGTCATGTGGAACAAATCCAATCTAAAAACCCCTAGAAGAAACAACTCTAGCAGTCGGAAATCCCAAAACAGGGAAGAAGAATGACGTTAAGTTCATAGTAGTGTGTAATGATTGTACATGTCTCTTAGGCCTAAAACCATCCAAGACATGAATTTGTTTACTGTAAGTACTGCCAACTTTATCGCTAACTTGAGCACAGATAAAGCTCATTTTGGAGGTATAACACCGAGTGTCAACCCCAATATTCCCCACGAACACTCCCATCTCGAAACCTACCTTTAGCATTGCAGTCGGATGTTAAGCAAGAATTGAACCTTCTTGTGGAGACCGGAGTGCTAGTGACAATAGAGGAACCAACAGAATGGGTAATCCAGATGGCTGTTATAAAGAAACCCAACGGATTTTTAAGAATATGCATAGACACACAACCCCTGAACAAAGCCTAACAGCGAGAATACTACAAGCTCCCAACACTGGATGACTTGCTACCATACCTTCATAACACCAAAGTTTTTAGCAAGCTTGATGTAAAACAAGCTTATTGGCATGTACAACTGGATAAATAATCCAGCCTACTCACAACTATGATCACACCCTTTGTCAGGTACCGAAGGTCTAGACTTCCTTTAGGAATAAACATAAGTAGTGAAATTTTCCAGCGCAAGCTTACAGAGGAACTGAGTGGTCTACAAGGTGTGATAAGTGTTGCTGACGACACCAATGTCACAGGCAGTGGTCTTTCAGAAATAGAAGCAAACGAAGATCATGATCGAAACATGAAAGCTCTGCAGTTAAGATGCAAAGACAGAAATATAAAGTTGAATGATGAAAACGCAGCCCTGAGGCGAACAGAGATCAAGTTTATGGGTCACCTTATCACAAATAAAGGAGTCAAAGTTGACCACTCCAAAGTAACAGCAATTCTTGAAATGCCAGCACCAACCGATGTATCAAGTGTTAAACGATTCTGTGGCATCGCTCAATATTTAGCCAAGTTCCTTCCAAATTTACAAGCCAATCTTGAGCCCATGCGACAGTTGACATAAAAAAACGTGGAATGGAAATGGTCTGCCAACTGCGAGGATTCTTTTCAAATGATCAAGAAGAAATTAACAGAAACACCAAACCTTGGCTACTTCCACCCGAACAAGGAATTAGTCCTACAAGCAGATAGCAGCAAGGATGGCCTTGGTGCAGCCATACTGCAAGATGACAAGCCATTGAAATATGCGTCCTGTTCCCCAACCCCAACCGAAAGAAATTAAGCACAAATAGATATAAGGAAACCCTAGCAGTAGTTTTTGGTCTCGAGCGCTTTGACCAATATACCTATGAAAGAAAGGTGATCATACGCAATGACCACAAGCCTCTGGCATCTATCCTGAAGAAACCTATAGGTAAAGCCCCAAAGCGACTTCAAGCTCGCATGCTCAGACTATACAGACATTGAGTATGACATTGAGTTTAACTACATCGAAGGAAGCAAATTACTGATTGCAGACACTCTTAGCAGAGCATACATCGACAATGATAACTTTGTCAAAGTTATGAATGTTAGTGATTTGAAAGGATGCAATGATAAAAGAATTTGTCAAGTACGAGAGGCTACAGCTAATGACGAGAGCATGCAAGTTTTTTCTACGTATTATCAAAGATGAGTAGCCTAAACACAAGAGCCAAGTTCCCATTGAACTTGGTGTGTATTATATGACATAAGAGACAATTTCAGTTTTCAAGATGGAATAATTTTAAAAGGAAAAAGAATTGTTATTTCAGCATCACTTAGAACTCATACCAAGAAAAAATTACATGCCTCTCAAGGTGAAGCAGGCTGTGATATTCAGCGCTATCAACAATAATGACCTAATAGATGGTGACACCCGGAAACCAGGAATACTTCTATACTGTAATTCAGCCAAAAGTGGAGTAGATAAGCTGGATCACCAGGCAACAATTTATACTAGTAGAAAAAAGTAACTCGTTGGTCTGTAGCACTATTCGGAAATGTCGTTGATGTTGGGGCTGTAGCAGCATTTTTTGTCTGGGTAGGCAACTTTCCTCAATGGAAAATTTCCGAAAATAAACGGAGGAGACGCCTCTTCCTTTCAGAGCTAGCTAATCAGCTTGTCATGCCACACATCAGACGCAGAGCACTTACACTCACATTTTAGGCACCAGTCAGAAATGTCATGAAGACGGTCGGAATTGATTTCCCCAACCTGTCAAGCAAACTGAAGGACACAAAATGGTAGCAAAGAGAAAGAGATGTTACCTCTGTCCTCGTGAGTTTTACTAAATATGTTTGTCAAATTGGCACCTAAAACGATCCTTTAAGTTCAGGGAACAATTTTAACGTTTGCATTATTGAATGAAAGTATAATTTAAATCTATTTTTCGAAAAATCATTGAATATCGTAAATGAGCATAATTGAAAGAAAAAAGACTGAGTGTAGAGAAAAAAGCAAAATATAGTTTATTAGTACATAAATGTTTCACGTTGTTTGTTAACTGAGTAATAAAGTTTGAGCAAAAGCAAACGCCATAAAAATTATATGAGTTTGTTTCCTAGCATGTTTTGTTATGGGGTCCAACTGGACCCCAATGGGTCCAACTGGACCCCAATTGGTATGATCCGTGTGTAAAAAAATGTTGGTAGGATGAAGGTTAGTATATTTGTCTTAAGACTGGTCGCCTTTGGTCGTTGTGTGCTATCGTAAACAATTAAGAGCCTGTTTACATCATTCCAGTTAAAGGTGCGGCACTAAAAGGCGATTAACTGTTTTTAGTACACTTATAAGGGTGAAACATACTCCAGTATACACCACAGCCCTTCAGTCATATTCCCACTGCACCGCTGCAACAATAGTCTTAACAGTAATCCTCCCAGCAAACCATGAAACAATTGTAAAAGCTTCTGCATTGATTTTAGGAAGCTGAATGCAGTAACTGTGAAACATTCTTATCCAATATCTCGCATCTAGATCAAATCTAGACTCACTCAGTGGCTTCATCCTGTTTTCATCCTTGGATTTGGTGGGTGAGTATGTATATGTGAAAGTGGCAGAGAAAGACCGCTCGAAAACTGCGTTTGCAACCCAGTTTGGGCTCTACAAGTTTAAACGAATGCCATTTAGATTAACAAACGGAACAGCTACTTCTTCACGGCTCATAAATGATTCTCTTTGTGGTCTTAGACCCGATATGGCGTTGGTTAATTTCAACGATGCAATATGTCCACAGCAGTGTATTGATTCTTACCTAGACAGGTTGTGAAATGTACTGGGTACAACAAGAAGAACATGTCTCTTGTGGTAGAGAGATTGGTACTGCTGACCCAGTTTTGTTCCGAAATTTGTGTTACAGTTTTGCAAAAGTAATAGTATGTCATCGGTGGCCGCCAGATGATCTACGGGAAATCTACGGAAAATCCCACTTTGCGACTGAGGACCAAGTGGTATCAAAACGGAACACGTCCAGTTAAGGAGGAAGTACATAGAGAGAGCAAGGCTGTTTAGTGAATATGGAGTCCGTTTGATCCTCAAGTACTAAAAGATGGTGCATTGTATTGGCTTTGGCATGATGACATTGGGAACAAGGATTACATACTACAGCTAGCTTTGAGTGCCCCAGTTGCTGACATGTACAGTGTTGGAGAGTTTACATGACTTTAATGGACTTGCTTCAGTTATGGTACAGTGGTTTACCTCTTGCTCGGCCTGTACTAGAAAGGAGCCAGGAGCTCCAAAGATACCACCTCTACTGCGTGCAGCTGGTTTTCCCATGGAGCGAATGGAAATGAACATGCTTGACCTCTTAACTAAGGCCAATAATTGCAACACCTATGTTTTGGTGATAATTGACCGTTTTAGGATAAGTGGAAGAAAGCTATTCCCTTGCCTGCACATGCAATGGAAACAGAGTTTTTTGCCGTTTTGGCACCCCAGTTGGATCAAGGACGTAAATTTGAAAGTAAACTATTCCAATAAGTATATGAGTTCCTTAACATTGAGAAAACTAGATCATCCGTAGATCATGCCCACAGTTTTGGAGAGTTTGAAAGATTCAACCGTGTACTCGGCAAAATGGTACGCTGCTATGTTTCAGATACAGAGGACTGAGAATTTTAACTCCCGCAGTTCATAGTGATTCTTGCATATAGATCTTCTTTAGGTTCCTTCACGGGGTAAACACTATTTTTTACAATGTTTGCCTATGAAGTTTCACTAATATCACGGGACAGTGCAATGGCTTTCGAAAATACAGAGCGGTAAAGAACGACCTTTGAAGATGTTAGGGAAAACATAAAAGTAGCACAATGGAGACAGAAGGAATATTACTATCGTCATTTAAAACTTTATTCATTCAAATTAATTCTTAACGATCGGGTTTGGCTGTACGATGCTTCACACAAGAAAGAACGTTCAAGAAAATTAACAAACAAGTGACGGGTCCTTCTGTTCAAGCATGAACAGAACCGGAGGAAGAAGAATGTGCGGCGTACTAACCAATTAGTTCATTGTCGCGCCAAGACTCGAGGGAACTTACGCACAGAAATGTTGGTAGGGTTGCCCATAAAGTACCTGCAGATTGCCTACAAGACAGATATTTTCTTAATGATATGCAACTATTTGATGTTATGTTGGATTGTTTTGTTTGAACTGAGGACAGTTCAGAGTCTAGAAGGGAAACGATGTAAGACTGTATCGAGCGGGAACTAAAGCTCGCGTAGAAACTGGGCCAAACTCGTGTTTTGAAGTTTTGTGATCTCAAGTTTTGACTGTGCGTGTGTTATCTAGTTTTTCAAGAGTTTGAACTATACGTTTATCGGTCGTACAAAAGAAATGTTATTTTCAAGCGATAAGTGAACTAAAACGTAAGTACGTATTAGTTTTGTTAAAGCTTTTTCCTTACGAAACATTTACAAGCTTTATTGTGCGAATTTTTATACGTTTTACCGTGTACAACTAGCAAAGTGTTGAAGCGAGTTGAAATAAGATAACGAACAACTTAAAGTTGATACACTTACCGTCTCCAGGGAAAGATACGACGTCTCTGTAAACATCCCCAGACCATGCTCCTTTCCCATATTCAGTCTCTATCTGCAATGACAGTATATTTGGCTATATTTAATGGATATCTGAAAAATGAGAAATACTATAGTATTACATAGTAGAAAGCCAACAATCAAATAAAAAACCTATATCCTCTGACTTGTAAGAATGCAGTTTATTTGGGCAAAGAATGAAGTTTCTTATTTTTATACTCAATCAATCAATCAATCAATCAATCAATCAAAAAATCTTTATTTGTACTCACTTTCTTGCTCAAAAAAAGAATTACAAAATTCAATGCAAAATATTAAGTAAAAAGTTAGAGTACTAGCTGCCTGGAATACCCAAAGGGGCTAACGAAGCCAGGTAGCCAATTAATATCAACATCAAATAGGGATAAAATACAGGTCAGCAAAAAAGTGAAGCACAAATTGACACACAAAAAGGAAAAACATGCACTATTTCTATACTATGAAGGAAGTCTAAAATATTTAAAATCAATATGAATACAAAACATTACTTACTGATAATAAAAGTAATTCTAACAACAGCTCATATTGCAAAAGTCGGTTCAGTTTTTCTGAAGAATTCTCAGTTTCGCTCAAGGTAATTCTCAAGGTAATGCTCCAAGGTTCTCAAACAGCACTGGGAGATGATGGGCTTGTTGATCGAGATCAGTCTGCCTGTCACCTTTGTGTCGATCCCCGCTCTCACGCAAAGTGTTTGTAAACAAATGAGAAAAACCCACAGTCAAAAACAACGCAAAACGACCGCACAACCGCAAAGCTTTTAATGTCTACAACTTATCTTTGGCTCTACATGTGTTTTTGTATTTAAAACAAATGAGAAAGCTCCTTAATCGACAACAGTGTTCCACTAGCGCACAACCACAAAGCTTGGTCGAATCGACACGTGCAGTCAAGAATGGTACAGTTGATTTCTTCAATAGAAAGCTAACTAGTGGTAAACTAGTTTGAGCTGCGTCGGTGTTTCTAAAGAAACAATTTAGTAATAAAAATATAAATTCTACACCGTAAAAAAGAGAGAATAAGTAAGTATTCTCTCTTTTTTACGGTGTAGAATTAACATTTTTATTACTAAATGATTTCTTCAATCACGCACTATTTTTCTTTCAGACTCTAAAACATCTTTTCAAGTCTTTCCACGAGTTTATTCTGACACAACAAAACATTTTTCTTCAGTTCTAAGACTTTTAAAATAATTCCCTACCCTTCACCCCACGTAATTTTACAATCTTGTATATAAATGTATGCAAGCATAAATTTGCATGCACTAATATGACACCAAAGAAAGCAAAAAGAAACCGAGGGCATTAATTGTACAACTTATGCGCCTTCGTTGTGCATGAGTAATTATGACAATTGAAGAATAAAAATTAGTTGAGTACCGTGAAAAACAAAAATATAAAGTAAAACACTGACGCTTCGTCCTCCATAACTAACGTCCAAAACGTCAGTGACGGTTCTTTTTGTAGGAGAGTTAGCAAAAAGAAGGTCTCGATGAGGTTAACTGTTACTCGTAAAACGACCGTCAAGCGTAAAAATTGAAAAAGAAATTAACTGCTAGGGGTCAAAAAATGATAAGACAATTAACCAATATTTTTGAAAAAGCTAACATTTTAAAAGAATTTTAACTGCTGAAATCCTGTCAAAGCTGTTCGTCAGTATTGTTTTTTCACTTTTTTCCTACTGTTTCGTAATAGAGTACCGTGACGTCACACTTTGCCACTCTATTATATGCATCGGCAGCTGGCAGCTACACTTTTGCCATGTCCTCCCAGTCTCTTCCTAATCCTTTGCGGCTCCGGGCTGCCTATGGATGGATCCATTGAGTCGACTCCTAAAACTTTAAATCCATGGCCTTATGTATGTCTTACACCAAATGCTAATTGATCGCTATTGTAATTTTGAAACAACGAAAATTAGTATTTAAATGTTGAAAAAAGAAGCGCTAAAATTGCTAAAATTCTAACCGTTAGCCGCAAAAATACTAAAAATTTAACCGTTAGACGTAATTGGAACCCAGCCCCATTGAAACCCTCGCAACATCACACAGTTTACAATTAAAGTGGAGAAGTAAACATTTTCACATATTAGTTTATATTTGTAATATTACAGATAGAACCTAATGAACGTAAGATGAGCAGACTTGAGATAAATTTTAGGAAAATTGCAACGTTTTAAATACGGTAAAACATGTTTAAAATACCTCCGTATTCATCGTCAGTTACTGGAGGAAATAAAAGGTAGATACAAACAGATAGAACCACTTTGATGAACTTCAGTTTTTTGTTGTTGCAAGTCGATGGTTAGTAAAGCTTGTTCTCTTGCGGTATTCAAATTTCTCGTTCACTATTTGGTCAGTGTGTGCATCTATTTGCAAACAAAACAATCCCAGCAGTCTTTAACCATTAATTATATTTTATTAATTATATGATTTTAAATCTTATACATTTAAAGTTTACTTTGTTAACTCATTAGCGACAGGTCCGGTAGCCGCATTGCCAGATATTGCCTTATCAAAGTGCAAAGTGGAGTTTACACCCCAGGCCTGCTCGGACTCAGATTGTGGGCGACGAGTGGTGAAATTGATAGCAATAGCTGACTTCACTCAAGATGGAGATCGTAGTACCCGGATTATCACAATTCCTATTGAGCATGCACCCGCTGTATGGACTGGTTATGACCCCCCTGACATAATTGTAAGCCTTATGGTTGCTGTAAAATAGTCTTTAGCGTTAAATTTACCAGTTTGTTATGGCAGGCAAACCGTATACAGTATACAGTAAGGTTCTTTAAAATTATTTTATTTTTAAATAAATTATTTATTTATGCTGCAATTCCCGCTATTGGTGGGTTTCATAAGGTACCAGTTCAGCGCACATGGTAGTCAGTTATACAAACGAATCTCATTAGAATCCATTTTCAATTTCATTATTTGACCTCCATCTGCCATTGTGTTATATCCTCGTTGGACTTAGTGAAACCCAAGAATACGTTAAAGCTAAAAACATTTTTTACCGGCCAAGTGGCCCGTGGAGCCGGCGTTTATTACCGATTTCTGTAATGTTAAGCGGACGAGAGTCTTTGACTTCTCCTCTATGGGAAACAAATCAATCGCAAGGAGAGCTGCACAAACAGTAAATTGTATGTTTGTTTGTTTTACACAACTAGGTCCAAGTGAGAGATCTTCCAACAAACCGTTGTTATTCGTTCATGGGTTCTTATTTACGAACTCTTGATGGAAGGTAGGTTTAAACCGCACACATAAGTTCAGAGCATCGCAAAAGGATATTTTCTTCTTGTTTTAAAGAAATTCAACTTAGAAGCTTCAGTTGTACATCAAATAAGAAATAAAGGCTTCGTGGGTTAATAGGCCCTTTGCAGTTGGGGGTCACGTGACCACAGCTACCTTAAATCAATCAGCTTTGACAAAATGGCATCCAGCAGGTTAAAATTGGTTAGAATTGATAGTTTCAAGTCTCAACGTTAAGTGCTTTAACCCTTTCAGTGCCAGTCAGTTATCAACAGCCAACGTCTCCTTATATAACACATACAAAATATGACATTTGGTGATGAGAAAATGAGAATTGATCAAACAAAGCCAA
>JAOBBB020368114.1:0-10137 GCA_025331005.2 Zoanthus gigantus
TTAAAACTGAAGATGGCTTTATGAAAGTCGAAACATGTCTTTTAAATTTAAAAGTGTTGTGTTGTTTTTAAAACTGAGAATGTAAGGAATTTTGATACACTCATTTCGAATATATCCACCAAGCGGTCTCAAAGCGGCGTAAAAAACCTGCCTGACAAAACAAAAGAGGAAAGGGATGAAATTAATTTCAAACTAGGTAGTAATGATAAATTTCTCATACATTCGTTCTCTTATATGTGTTAGCTAACACTAAATACACAGAGTCGGTCTTACGAAAACTCTTAAGACGGTATATACTTCATGCAAGTATGATTTAGTGTCTCCCTAAGAAGGAGTTACATACTTGCTTGTTGGGGCGGGAAGACAATATGAAGGGCGACTAAAAGCAGGCCAGGATATTTCACGGAAACGATCGTTTACGGTTACGTGTAGGTTCCGAAAATGGTTTCCGATGGCGATATGAACAGAATCAGTCGTTTAAATTTGTAAAAAACACGATAATGGCTATTGCAAAGTGTTAACACATTAAATATAACCAACAGCAGAGTGGATTTCAGATAGCTTTTTAAATATAGCTAATGACTAATTTAAGCTATCAATTTTCAAAAGTACGTAATGTTTGCTTACTAAAAATATATTTATTATAAAAGTTCAGCTCTATTTTACCCTATTTTTTATAGTCTCCTTTATAAAAAAAATAGGCTCTCATGATCAAAATTTACAGAACAAAAAAGTGGTTTCCGACAGTTTCCCATGAATCTGATACACGGAACCGAAAACTGGTTTCCGAAAATTTCTAAAATCTCCAAGCCTGTATAAGGCATACTAGCATAAAGTATATATCCTTGAGACATGTCATGGATCCATAAAAGTAAAGTTTTAAGTTTGGGAAGCCTGTGATTTTATATATATTTACATAACTGTATATTGGCATATTTATATTATAATTTTCATAGCAGTTATAATTGTATTTTTCGGCAGTTTTACCTGATGTTATCGCGATCAAGAAGATCATGACAAAAAAACGTAGTTTCTCAGTTCGGTGTTGTAGAAAATATTATTTTAATTTAATAAGAAACCTTCGTTTACTGTAAAAAAATCCGCACCTGCAATTATTGGTCAAAATCGATCACGTACTTTCGGTTTACCTGTCACTAACCGGCAAGACCGTGTGGTTATGAACATTAACCTTTGTTTCTTGATTTAACCATGGCCGAGTCTTCAATAAATTCAAACCAATGAATGTATGAACCCAAATGATTTTTAATGAGCTTTTACGCCACCGAAAGTTTTCATTTATCAGAGTATACACTCAAGTGATTTAATTTGGCGGGCTTTTTACGAATGTCCAGCATTTTCCCGCCTTTCAGACAAGTTTGAAGTTTGGGTTTCTTGTGAAACAGTTTGCGAAATTTTTGGTCAGTTTTTATTTTTGATTTTTTAAAATGGAATTCAACCCTTTGCCAGATTTATTGAATACCGGATTTACAAATATTAAAATTAGTTTGTTTTATGGTGGCGAACACTTGGGAGCGAAAATATGCAGATTCCTCACTTGACTAGAGATCACTTCATAATGGCGATTTTTGGTCAATAACTAAATCGGGTATGACAACGTCTGAAAACACTTCAAATACTGGTTGTGTTCTTCTAATGTTTTATTAAAACATTGAACATCCTTCCCAAAGGACATGCTGATAAATTCTAAAACAAGGTATCTGCTACATTTCTTTTAGAAATTAATTTCAGCTTATGTTTCAGTGAATAATTAATAATTAATTTCAGTGAATGCTTCGCTACTTGTTTCTTGAAAATTATCTTCTTTGCATTAATTTTTAATTATTCCTCGAGTACAGCATTTTGTGATTTCTATTTTATACTATTTGAACTTAATATGCAATTTTAATTATGTACCGTTAATTCAAAGATTTTTGTTTGTTCAAACCCTTGCTTCAAGTTCTTTAACTATTTTAAAAGTCATGTATCGTGCCTTGCAATTCAGTGACCTCAGATTGCATATTTAAAAAAGGTTAGTTACTTTCAGTTCGGAGTTTTTAATTACAAATACTCCCACTTGCTGGCGATATAATGAACTCGAAAGTGTTTTTACAGTCTGGCGCGCCCAACCGTGGCCACCCCACTTAAGTTTCATACAAGTTTTTGACAAGTTTGATGGATTGCATTAAAAAAAGCCCGCGAAAAACAGAAAACGTTAACTTGGGGGATTGTGCATTAGTATATAGAAAGTGATCAACAGCCATCAAACCTGTCAGAAACCTGTCAAAAACTTGTACAAAACTTATGCGGGGTGGTCACGGTTGGACGCGCAAGACTGTAATGCACTCTGCTTCGCTTCGCATCGTGTATTATTCAAATTTCTCATTCGCGTGGGTGTATTTGTAAACAAACTACTCACATGCTAAGCCGTGGTCACACTTGAGCTAGGAAAGCATACCTAGCACGCTTTTTTGGTACGTTTACTTTTGCCATGCTAGAATGAACTTGCAAACACTTCTACTTGCTAACTGATCAGCTGTCATTGTACTGTCAAATGTACATGCTTCATGCAAATTCTCTCAGTCTCGTATTACAGTAACTATTTTCGCTTTGGCGCTGAGTAAAGTCATGGTTGATTTTGAAGAGCAAAATTTCATTTTCTTTTTAATTTTGTTTTCCGTTTAGCGAAACTTTAAAGCAGCGCAAAGAAGGAACAGGAGGCGTCGCATTCTGCGTTATACATTACTTAGGAAGCTGAGACAAAGAAGATTAAGAAACCTGGATGCTTCTTTTCTACCGCTGTGTTAGTATTTGTAGCTCAGCCTCAAGGTAAGGCTAACATTGGTCGACAATTCTGGACCATTCCGCGACAACAGCTATGGTTTGAAACGCTCTTAGCAAGATATGATTTGGAAACTTATTGGAAAAGGCACTTTAGAATGAAGAAACAAACTTTTATGAAGATTGTTGAACTTGTCGGTCCGGAAATAAGAAAGCCGGATAAGTTTCTACGAGCGTCGGTCCCAGTGGAGAAAAGAGTAGCCATTGCCCTGTGGCGCTTGGCAACTGGTAATGTTTATACCGTGCGGTTGGCACCACGTTTGGGCAAGGAAAGTCTACTGCAATCGCTATAACCCGCGAATTCTGCAGAGCGATCATTATTAACGTTGCAAGTAGATGCATAAAATTTCCAAAAGAAGTGGAAAAGGCCATCAGCGATTTTGCAGAAATAGAACTTTGTGCTATTCCTCAAGCAATTTGCGCTATTGATGGAACGCATTTTAAAATACTTGCCCCAAACAATAATGCATTTGAATATTTCAACAGAAAGCAGACTTACAGTGTGGCAATGCAAGCTGTTGTCGGAACTGACTTAAAATTGCTCGATACAGCTATTGGCTACCCCGGGAGTGTGCATGATGCTCGAATACTGAGGTGCTCTAGTTTATACAGGCAAGCACAAAATGGTGAAATATTGAGCATTGGCTTGTTCGAATCTGGCGGGATAAATTGCCATCGGTGGTCGGGCAGCTACAACAGACGGATTTAAAAAGGCCCCTGGATTTGTTACTGTGAAAACATTTTTTAGTACAGTCTACAGAGCGAGAGTTGAGCTGTACCTATACTACAATAGCGCGCCAAATTAGCTTGAAAACGAATATTTTAAAAAATATATGCGGGTAGTAAAAATCAGATAGTTTGTTTACTTAACATGTTTCTAGGACCTTACGTCGGGTCGACTGAAGTTTTGTTTTTATTGGTATCGCGTTACATTCACATAACGTTTGCTAAAATAAAGGTCACACTTCTGGCATATGTTAAATGTACGGTCTCCATGGAAATGAACGAAAGTATACTTTTCCCAGACCAAAGTGTGACCACACACTAGCCCTTAATTAAGCGCTGTCGAAGAACAGAGCAAAACACTGACGTTTCGGATGTTAGTCGTTAGACGGTTAGTTTTTTGTCGGAGTAAAAACGAAAAGCAAATTAAAAGTGAGAGTAGACGAAAGTGTTTAACTTAAATTAATATTTTCTACAACTATTTTTATAAACAACAAGTTATTTTTCTGTTTACAAGAGTCTCCTCTCTCGATACATTTTCTCTCGCTTCTAACTTTTTTCCTACGCAAGAGGGCTCTCATTTCAGGAAACAAACTTTTTTCCTTTTTGGTTGAGTCATCGACTGCGTGTCGGGATGTCGTTATCGATTAACATAGAGGGCAGGAATACGCGACAGCACGTTCAGTCAGACGATACTTCACACTCTTGAACTGCTAAACACGCACTTCCATACACAGGCTTCCCAAACTTAAAATTCTACTTTTTTATGCGTCTACGACTTGTTTCTAAGGTTTTGGTACAAACGACTGTTGTACTTAGTCTTAGATACTACATAAGTAACAGCTTTCGTATAAGAGAATGTATGGGAACATTGTTAATATTAATATTTTTATCAAGGGAGCAACACTTTTTCCAATATATACGTTCAGAGCCCTCAAAATAACAAAAAACCCGGTGCAAAACACAAATAAACAACACGTTAGAGGTAGATAAAATTTATTTCAAACTAGGTAGTAATTTACACGTTTTTAGAAAGACAACCGAATTTCTCATACATTCTCTTATACGGAAGCTGTTACTTATGTAGTATCTAACACTAAGTTGTAAGTACAATAGTTGTTTGTACCAAAACTTTAAAAACAAGTCGTAGACCGGCAAAAAAAGTGGAATTTTAAGTTTGCGAAGCCTGTGTTATAATCTCTTAATCCCCTGTTCAGTGTGGTGTTCCTATTTTGAGTTTAAATCACGCGATTCATATTTATAATATAACGAGCTCGCGGTATTGTTTCGATTCTGTGCTCTAATTCCGTCTAGAACTATTTCGGTTGTCACTTTAACTAGCCACATCCTTTTAAAAGATACTGCAGAAATTCAAACTCCAGCCTCTAGGTGTAAGTTTAAATGTCTGCTAATATAATATTCAAAATCTCCAACATTTAATTTTTAAACGTAAAAACTGCACAAACAAAACTGCACAAACGTACTAAGTCTCGGAACTAATACGGCAGTTTCAAATCTTAATATGATCTAACAATAATTTACCTGTTTCATTTCCTCAAACTATTAATGTTTCAGAGCCGACTATGATGACTTTAAACTTCCGTTTCGATGAACGAGAATCAAATTGACAAAATCAAATTAATGTTCAAGCTAAAAGGGAATTATTCTCTGACTTTTCCTTAAAGCTAAAGAATTATTTTTTCAGAATTAAACTAACGGATTTGTAAAATCAAAACATAAATATATAGTTATTTTTAAACATACAGGCAGCACGTTCGATGTTGATTACGTCTACGGAAAGCGACATTTCCAGTATTGGGGGCCATTACTTTCTCTACTTATATGCGTACACTGAGAGCAATTTTTAAGTTTAAACGATTATCTAAACAGAACAAGCATTAAAATTTAGATTATGTAACTGTGTATCTCTTCTGTGTATCTAAATCATGTACATTCTATTACTCAACTATCACTTTTATATACTTACGAGATGACGCTTTTTCTCCTGTGAGTTTTTCGAAGAGTCCCGCGTTCGAGACTTGAATGGCATCGATAAAATGATTGTAACCTGTTCTACCTTTTGTCATTAGAACATCCAAAAACTTTCCAGCTTTGCGCTCGCGTGTCTTTTCTGCCAATACAAGGTCATAATCTCCGGAATCAAATACGTTCTTGCTTCGAAGGTAATCAAAGAGAAACGTGCGATCAGTTTGTAAGCGCTGCACTATTTCAAAACGATTTGTTTCTAGGACATCAATAAATTCTTCTTCCTCGGAACTCATTACAACAGCAACCTTATAAACTGTTCAGTGAATCAAATAAACTCCAATGTTTCAGTCCAAAGCAACAGAGCAGAACATCTTAACCATTACACCGGAAGTATATTGGTTTCTAGCCTCAACTGTCAAGTTTATGCCAATCAGCTATCGAGTGAAACCTTGACGTCACATGTCACGCGACAGAATAGCTGAGTCAAACAGTCTTTAGCTTGCCGGTTTTTGAATTACTTCTGTGCTAAATCATTAATCTTCTCATATTTCTTTCTAGTACGCCATGCATGCGGAACATATAACTTGTCTCATCACGGATAACATGCATATTAAATGCTCCCTCTAATTCCTAAAAGTGGATCGCAAAACTTTGAGGATGCTAGCTTTCTCGTGATTGCAAAATGTTCGTGGGTTATGTTCAAAAATCCTTGCGGCTTGCGTAGTAAAATAAATGCTCAAGTGCTTTGGCTGGTAAACAATATAAGGCTGGCCTCTCACTCATCTAACCGGAGTCCCATTTGCTACCCTTAATGTTGGTGAGTAAAACAACATGCATGAGAATTATTGCAGCCTAAAAAAACAAAAATGAAAAAAAGGAATTTAAGAACGAAGTTTCACAATCACTAACCTTAATTTGCTTCATTTTCATTTTGCAAGATCGGAAAAAAGGAAATCTTTTCAAATAAAGACCACCAGTGACCAACATTGTTATGCTCAGAAAAAAAAAGTTTCTCCAGTATAAAAAAAGCCCACCGTACAGAATGTAAATCAATTGGCTGTGTGATTTATTTGACCCAAGGATTACAGAAAAGAAATTTATTCTGTGGCAAGAACGAAATGTTGTGCGTTTATCCCACCGGTTATTGGCCAAAGAAACTTCTCGAATTCAGTTAATTAATTCAAATTTAACGCAATTTTTCTTCGTTACGCTTTTAAAGCCCTTTCGAGAGAATTCTATTAATAGAATTATTTGATGAAACATCTACAGCGCTTTTCATTACCTTTCACGTGTTTTAGGATATTTTAACAATTTGTTTTGGACTTTATTGTCGCCGAGAAAACTTACCTCATTACAACTGTGAACTGATTTCCGGTGGGTTCGAAGTTTTTCTAAAAATAAGTTCTACGACCACCTCATTTTAAACCACAGCGCTTTCCAAGTTTTAAGTTAAAAACATGAAAAAAATTTTATTAATTACAAACGTACACAGTTGTTTTAATAAATGTACTAGTTTGTGTTTGATGGTCAAAAAAATAGGGGAAAAAAAGGCTTGTTTACGCAAATATTCTCTCTTTGATGATTGTTTCGTTAAAACTAATCAAATTAGACTTTCTGTCATTTATTTGTTTGCATGATATATTTCTAAATGATTGACGTTTCCGTTTACACTTTATTGATTGAACTGTAATTAGACACCGCATCAGTTTTTATTGTCCGTCGAACTGCTAACCAGAGATAGAATCCATAAGTGAATTGCTAACCAGGATTTTGATGAAATTATTTTGATCGGATACTCGCCACAGAAATAAGTTTTGATTTATTTGATTTCTGAATTATTTGTTTACAATTTATTAATGATTGCATAATTTAGGAACACGTGTAAGAAGGTCATAATTATTGTTCTTTCAGATCGAATAAATAAACCTGAGAATACTTATACGATTTGTGGTGAACTGAACTGGTGATTTGTCGGTACAACGTTATCAAGCCAAATTTTTTACATTTTACGTAAGATTCTAGAATTACAAAGCACTTGGTGTTCAATATCTAACAATTCAAATTAACTCATTTTCTTGAACAATTCGTAAAAAATGGCCAAATTAAAACCTTCCATATTTTGAACACACTTTTACAACTGAAGAAAATAAATATACTATCTTATTTGCCGGGAAATTGATACCTCAATGCTGCCACATGGTCTATTACTTATTTCAAGGTTCTTTCCAACATGCATGAGATCATCGTACTAAAAATCTTAAAAACTTACCAACACATGTTGAGTACACTCCACTGAAAAACGTCAACTCAAGACCTAAAAGTCATAAATAAAAGTTTTACTCCAATCGACTTTTTGTGTGTCGTTTATAGTGCCTACAAAATACTCAGATGCCTCTCAGACATCCAAAACAGCCACATTTGTAAATAATCTTATTCATTTATATTATATTCAATACATCGTTTTGATTGTATATAACTAAACACAAGCATTCTGTACACAGGTATTTTTGACCTGTATAAAACTTCATTGTGGAATCTAAAATCAGGGCATCTGGTGCGGAAAAAAAAAATGAAAATAGTACGGACATTTTTGTCAAATAGTGCAGAAAAAAGCTTGAAAGTACAGAAATAGTGCAGAATTTTCCGGGGTGGTTTTGTAACTCAGGAAGTGTTTTTATTCTAAAAAGTACTGTAAAGATAATTTTTGCAATGCATTTTACCAATTAACATAATTCGTCGTAGTTATAAAAATTCTAAATTGATTGGGAAAAAAATTAATAAATTAATATATTGCATTTCCATCTTACAGTATTGAAGTCTAAAGTGGAAGCAACTCTATTCTGTTACAGTCGGCAAGCATTCCTAAACAACGATCCATACAGAAGTTGTAAAAACAGTTACCAGTAAGTGTCAAAACACAATCGAATTGAGAAATTTTTGCATGCAATAGGTTGTTGGTTCAGCGCATTGGGAAATTAGAAAACACTTTTAACACACTTTTAAATCAAATTTTGTAACATCACATTGCTTCTTTCTCGAAAACAACATGTCAAAAACTGCTTTGCGCAGTATAAAACCAAAGATTTGACTGGCTTTCATAACAGAAGCCATTTGCCATTTTTGTAAGGGTAGCTTAGTGCCCAGGTTCACTCGAATTTTACCGTCATTGCCTGATTCAAGCACAGTCCACTGCTCACAAATAAGACTTTCAAGTCGAGGCTAGGTGCTCACCATTTACACATTTACTGTACTTCTGAGCACCTGGCCTCAATTTGATGTTTTTGGTTGTTCGACTTTGAAGCGTAATTTGTAAATGGCCTAACAAAAAGTAAAAGTAAGAACATGCTGATGTGTTTCATGGTTTATATATTTTAAACAAATTGGTTAACACCTGTTTTGTATATGGAGTTAAGAGAGCAATCACAAAACGTGTTGGGGGGCGGGGGAAGACGGATGAGAAATTACGTTTTCATCACTCTTTTTTTAAACACTCACCTTGCAGAAAAACTATTTTTTTACAGATCCCCATTAATACCAGTCCAATTCTACTAGTCACTCAAAATACCCCCTGGAGAAGAGCTTATTACTTTTTTTCAGGGACGCATTTGGGCAACCCCCTTTTTTTCAGACACTCCCCATTTTCTCATCAGTCCCTCTCCAATATTATTTTATGAGTGCTCCCTAAATCATCGCTCGCAGGTGAACTCATATCAAAGATTTCTTCAACTTAAATACCAGTCATGAACTACAAATGACAGACAACAAGTACCTCACCTGTGTATGCAAAGCACAAGCTCAACAACAACATATCCTTCGTTGTAAAAAGACGTAAAGCTTTACCTGTGGAAAATAAGTGGAGAAAAAAAATAATGACATTGCATATATCAAAGAATTATATTCCAATTGATTTAATCTCCACAATTGACAAAAACATATCGATAAACATGTCAATTATTTATTAATTTTGCCCACTATGTACAAATCCAAAATCCTTTTGAAGTTCTTTAGAAAGAAGATCAAAGTCTTTTCAACTTACACCAGTTGTTTCCAAAGAAAAAGCTGAAATCAAACCAAAGAATAAATACTTAAAATAAATAAATAAATAAATACTTTATTTGACGTTAATTGCGAAGGAAGTGGCTGCCCATTCTTCCTAGCTAGAGGATAATGTTTAATCATTATAAGGCTCAGATCTTGGCATGAAAGTCGAATTTACAGAGAGAGGAAAACCAAAGTACCCAGAGAAATACCCTTGGTGTCAGATTGAGATAAAAAAATCTCAGCCTACGTGCAGAGCCCAGGGTCTTGATGTTTTTATGACAGCATGTCAGTCTCTCCGTTTTCCAGTTCCTCAAATGAGAGAAAGGCTAGATATGTAGTTATAGATATTTTAGAACAAATTGACTACTGTTCTGGGTTGGTTTGGATACGTAGTCAACACAAGTACACGCATTAGAATATATACTTCTCAAACTCATTAATAATTCATCAAGTTAAAACAAAAGAAATTATAACCGTGACCATGGTTTGGAAATATGATCTTAATTAGCATATATTTTTACGAGTTTATTTCTTCGTTTACTCCTT
>JAOBBB020368125.1:0-10137 GCA_025331005.2 Zoanthus gigantus
TTTTTAAATTTTTAACCGTAACTTATGTCGTTGTGACACAAATTTACGAGGTTTCAAAAAATCTTCAAAATTTATTAGCTTTTTTCTTGCTCGTTGGCACTTAGCGATAGCTACTACTAGTAGTACACATAATGCCATAAAAGGAATGCTGCGTGGTTGTTTCTACGGCAACATTTTCACAAATAGATAAGTTGTACACCATAGTGAGAAGAATTTTCGAATTGACGTTTCGGTTTGTGTTCCTTCCTCGGAGTAAATGCGTTAGAGATAGAAAAGAGGTTGTTATATAGTGATGCAACGCAAGATAATGCAATAAGATAGGTATTTAAAAAGCAAAAGGAAATAAAAGGATAAAGATGTGTAAGGAAAAAAAAATGTTAAAAAGACAGAAAGGTTCCGGGACAACAGAAGTTTAACAGAAAGTGAAACATTCATTTATCCAAAGCGTGAATTTGTTGCATTTTTTTAGTTTTGCGACAATCGCTACCGCCGTTGATGACAGAAAGACCGAATGCAACAAAATTAGAAATAGAATGATTAAAAGAATTAAAATGACAAGATCTAGAGACAGGTTAAGATAGATCGTTTTTACGTATGTCATAAAGGTGATCTCTAATGCGATCACCTAAACGATGGCCAGTTTCCCCGATATATAACTTGTTGCAATTAGAGCACTGAATACAATAAATAATATTAGATGTTGTGCTATTGAAATGATCAGTGATGTTAAGAGTAGACTTGGGCCCGTAACAGAGGGACGTGAAACGACAACGAAAAGTGCTAGGTTCTTTATTGGAAGGCAGTGTTCCTTTAATCAAAAAATTGTGAAGATTGCGATCTTTCTTTAAAAAAAAGTGGGCGTTGACTAAAAATATTAGAAGCACTTGGTAAAATCTGAATTAAGTAAATTAAAATTGCAATTAACAATGGGTTTAATTGAGTTATTGACGGGGTGAAAAGTTATATTATGAAATGCGATCATTGGCGGCACGTGTCTTGGGAGTGTGTGCAGTAATAAGATCAGAAGAAAAAGCCCGCGGTACTGTCGGTTAATGAAAAAAGAGCGCATCTCAATATATTTGTTAAAAGATCATTGTTACCATTGCAAAGGCGTCTTAAACGAAGAAACTGTAAAAAGGGAATAGAATTGAGGGTTTGCTTGAGATGTGAGGATGAATACAATAAATATGAGTGAGAATCAGTTGGTTGGTAATGAATGCCGGTGCTAAGATAATTGCCAAATTGGCAGTGATACTAATCGAGATGTCAAGAAAAGTGACGGAAGTTTCACTGATTTCCCAAGTAAAATCAAGTGATAAGTGAAAAGAATTAACATAAGAAATAGAACATCAAGGTCAGGTTTGCAGCAAGATGTAGCACCAACACAATTATCAATGTAGCGTCCAAAATATTTGGCTACATCATTGATCTGTTTAAAAAAGTTATGCTAGGCGCAATAAAGTGGCAGTAGCAGGCTCTAAAACAGTGCGGCGACTAAAAGCACGTTTGAGAGCACGAAGACCATCGTCATTAGCAATGACAGTATCAAGCGTAAATAAAAACTTGGTCTCGAATTGAAAACGGAATTCGTTTTTAAAAAATTTTAAGGCATGATGCGTGTCTCTGATATAAGTGGGAAGAGTTTTTTAAAACTTTTATAGTACGATGAATAATTAATTATATGTAGTTGCATTAACTTTTACCAGCTTAGCTAACCAAAGAAATAAAAATAGATTATTTTTAAGGTTTAATATTTTCAGATTGCCTGCAAATCCTCATTATAGACTAAATATTTAACATATTTCATGTCACCTTATTTCCCTTCCAAATTTAGTGCATTTCTAAATATTGCATTGTTAAGACATTTTTTAAATATTGTGTTAGCTTAGCTTAATTACCAGTTATTACCGAAGTTCAACTTTAGTTGCTATGAAGGCAGTAATAGAAAACTGATATACTCGTAATATTAGACTTGAATACATATGTTTTTTAGAAAGAAACAATCGAGATGCGTCTGCAAGTGGGTACTAAAACGTGCGCGTAAATATCAACTCTAGAATAAAATCTTTACGCCCATAAGTAGAGATAAGATGCCTACGTTCCGACTTTATCCCTTCGAAAAGTTGTCCTGACAAGGAGCTAAAACTTTTTAAACGACAGCTACTTGTCCTGTGTAGAGAGATGCTTTAAAACAACATTTCAGTCTTAGAGTTGATTAAATCACTCGTCATTTTATTTGATTGTTTGGCCTGAGAACAGCTATCGATGCGTGCGGCATTGTCAAGTGTTGGCACTACGCTGGAATTTCTAATTAAAATTCAAGATATGGAATGGCTTTAAGAGTTGCCGGCCATAAGTTGAACTAGAAAAACGGATACCTGAAAAGGAGGTTGCTGTAAAAATACACAAATTAATTTTTAACACGATTTGCAATATAGAAGTTATGAAAAAGATTGGAAATTCAGCGGGATTGAAACGCCTGATCAGTAGCAAGAAATACATTACGGTTTGAAACAATTTGTTAAGTTATTGAGTATGTGACGTTGTTGGCGTTCAAAACGCATTATTTGAAGCAAATAAATTTGCACCACGTTATCTTAAACCACATTAAGTCAAATATAAATACATGTGGCTGTGATTTTAATGCTCAAAGAGAGTCAACTGTTTCGTTTATGATACGATCCCGTGATCTCTATGGTATTGGTGCAGTACGAATTGCGCTTTAAAGCCACAGCTGTTGGGAGCAGTGGGTACATCCATGCCAGTTATAGGTATATAGTAATTACTCGGTGATAAACTAAAAGGAAAAATTTTGTCAACTGCTTCTAAAATTTTCTGTTTTCGAGTTATGCTTAGTCGCAAGAAATTTGCCGTTTGCACTTGCGCAGTGAACTGTTTAGTGCGGATCAGCTCATCATCTTATCACGATTGTCTGTAGTAGCAGGGGGTCATGGCTTTGATACCTTTTAGGACTTAAGGAGTTTTTCTTATGAAAGGAAACTTTTTTCCTTTCTGTAATTTTCATATTATTTCTGCAACCTGCACACAGCTTATTAACTTAGCAAAGGATATATATGTAGATTGACCCGCGGCAGTAAGCAGGGCTCATAACCAGCGTGCTATTTCAGACAAGAACCCAGATAAAGTACCAGCTGTATCAGATTCTTTCTTGTTTCTGAGAAACACACTTTCCTACCCGTCCCATCAACCTAAAACTAAACTTTACCTTACCAGCTGGCTCTAAACCCAGGGGGAGAATTTGGACAATGAACATGACAGCACCTTAAATTAACTCTTGCTTTTCTATTTATGCAAAACTAAGAAACTAAAGCCATCATTTTTCAAGGAGTTTTCATGGTTTTAAGCATACTTTCTTCCGTTTTAATCATAAAAGGCTTCTGTGCATGGAATATGGGTCAGAAACGAGACACTTGGCTAAAGACTTGAATTCCATATTTATATGTCAATCAAGTCTTTGAATTCTACCTAGTATCAGTATCTTGAAGAATGCACTTGCTCAGTTTTCCTCCAAACCAAATCTTTTAAGAGAGTGCAGAGTCGGAAACGTCAGAGACTAGGTATTTGTGTGACAGGTGTGTTGATGAGTACTAGTGTTGTTTTTTAGGTTGGATAATGTTTTGGTTCAATGTGTAAGCAAATTCAATAACAAAACTTTATTCTTTTACTTTTTAGATTACTTTAACTACAACAAACGAACCTGTGAACGCATTTGAAGATGACATATTCTGCGTTTTGGCAGTTGGGATTTGTGTTAACCATCTTGGGCAGTATTAGTTATGGACACGCACTACAGGACAAAAAGTAAGGTTTGGTGTAATATATAATATCATTTGGTTTTGATCCTATAAAGCGTCTTGCAGTTTAACTATATTACTAACAAATCGCCGTAAAAAAACTTTGGCCAGATTGTGTTAGGCACAAACATAGTTTACAAATTATCCTACCAAGATTAAAGTAAAACTGTTAAAAATCCTCTGAAAGGGTATTTTCTGAAAGATAATAAGGTGTTATCAATGAGCAGGTTCTTTCAAAGGTCAAATATGAGACATTTGGTTAGATTAATAAAGGAAACTATCATTGGCATGCAGGTCCAACAAGGAAAATAAATAATAAGTACAAATTTTCTTAATATGCTGCAAGAATGTAGATAACTTTAAGATTTATTCACATTAAATTAAAAGATAACATAATTTTTTTTTCTTATTATAAAACTAGTAATAGTCATGGATTATGTAAGTGTGTTCGTTCAATTGTAAATCGCGGAAAGTTCGATTTGTCCTCGTAAAGAACCTTTTTTTTAATTTTTCTTTTTTAAGAGTGCTGTCTTTCATGTTATGTCATGAATAATCGTAATATTAGAGTGCACAAAAAGTACAACGAAACCTTTGATTGATTTCTTGCGCATAAGCACCTTGAGTTGCACGAAGAGACCACGTGACCTGTTTGGGCTTCTAGAATCAGATTCACAACTCACAATTCACAAACAATTTATTTTGAATCAAAATTTACAAATAAAGCTTAGAAATGTTGCTGGTACCGCAGGTAGGGTAGCTAATCTAGGCAAACCAGCAAATCAGAGAACAAAGTATGTGATGTAAATCAGAAGTATCATTGAATAAATATGGTCATCATCATATTGCAACAAACTGTTTTATTCTTGTTAGAGAAATTCTTCCAATACTGACAAATACAATACATCGATTGGGGTATCAATAGAGAAAAAAAAAACCTCTGTCTTCTGTACTTGGTTGATCGTAAAGAAATGACAAGACTTTGCACCAAAGATCACGAGGCGTCAAAACCTGATCGATGAACGTAGGACGTGTAAGCGAGGCTAAGTCACTGAACGACATTTTGCCGCGAAAAGCTATAGCATTGAACGAGATTTAATACTAATAGGAACCGTTCGTCGAACTCACGCAATAATTCTCCAAAGCAGTAATAGTAATTAAACTTGCTTCGAGTCGTGGTTTTCTACGTTTTGTCTCGTGTTCTCCCAAACTCCCGTGTGTTTACATCAGGTTATGTAAACACGGAAACCATTTTATATTTCTTAAACCTAAATGTCTGGGAAGTAATCTGAGAGGAACCAGATACGTTCTTGGGAACAACAATTAAATATTAATGTCATTTGTAATTTTTTTTTCTCCAGCACAAAACCATGTGTAGTTACAACATTATGTATTAGCTTTTTTAGTGCCTGCTATTCCTTTTGTTGACATGTAACTATATTTTTAAAAATGATGAATAGGAGAGAGGAACAAAGAAAGAGAGAGAGAAAGAAGGACAGAGGGAGCGTAAAAAAAAAAGAAAAAGAAATAAGATATAATATAGAAATACTTTTGAGCTTAACAGAATGACATTCTGATGTGTTTTTAAAATGAAACAATTCCGATGCTGCAAACGTTTTCGAGCCAGCGCGATATCATTATCATGTATGATAACTTTTTTATGGAGTACATTAGTTTGCTCAACTTATCTCAGAACCGCCGAGGAAACTTTAGCATTGTATCAATATTGGAGTATTTTCCTTATACAGACTTCTTGAACTTAAAATTGGGAATTAACAAATTTTACATTGACAGTTTTTTACGAAAATATTCTTATTTTAAAGAAGGCAAAAGTTTGCGTGCGTTAAGCTGATACAGATTTCAATTCGTGTCAAGTTTATTTGAACTCTCAAATAGTCCATTTAATTAATGCACTCTATACTTTTATTTTTAAACATCTGGTACCATAACCACAAAGGTAAACTTTGACGAGGTCGGAAAGAACGAACAGAAAACATTTTATTCATTTAGTAATGCATCGAGATATACACTTTTTTTAAAACTACCACAGAAAGTTAAAACGTTTTATCAAATTTAAGATAAAATCAATAGGATCGTATTTTGCAAGCTTATCGTTTCAGTACTAAAAGTTTTGAATTGGCTCCAGTTATGTCATGATCACGTGAACGGGCCAATAGCCACTATTAACCTACCCCGCAAAACTCACGATAATGAAAAGGCCACCACTGTTCTAGAGTTATTTGTGATTGTGTAGCACCTAGTTAACGATTCTTTTGCAAGTGAAAAAGTGTTTTGTGAAATGAGGTTTCCCTGATAATTGATGTGAGCCAGATATGTTTTAGAAATATTGTTCTACGAAGAATGTATGAATCGTAATAAGGTTGCCCTGATAATACGAACCAGATATTTTAAAATAGTGTTCCCTGTGATGAATGAAAGTCTTAGACAAATGTATGACTCATTATATAATAAGGTTTCCTGGTCCCTGATAATATGAGCCTCATATGTTAAATACAGTTCTTGTAATGAATGGAAGTTATACAAAGAATGCATATATGGCACATGGTTTCCCTGATATTACGAGCCTTCTAATGTTCTAGTAAGATCACAGGCCTACACGGCTTCACTTTCATCATATAAATATAATTACTTTTTGTAGAAGGATTTTATTTAAGTACGGTTGGTTTTCGATTAAATACCAGTTCAAAAGCAGTATTTGGTATTGCTGGATTGAATATCTGTTACGAAAGGCAACATTTTCACCCCTTGAGTTTTGAGTTTCTGCATTTCTACTTTCAACCTTAACTTCTGTTAAGGTTTTCTCCATCTGGGTTTCTATTTGTATATCTTTGTTCTTTCTCCATCTGGGTTTCTGTTTGTATATCTTTGTTCTAATAGGTTAGGAATTTGCTTTAATTTGAGTTTGTCCGTTGGAGACTAATCATAGTACGGTGGATGGCGAGATTTGAAGTGCGAATATTCGATTTTTTCGGTTGGTTTGAAGCGTGCGGATACATCTCGATATAATGTCCGTCAATAAAACGTTTTTCCTCAGCCCCTCTAGTAGTTTTATATTGCTTTTTCTAAGAGCTTGGCTTCTATTTTTATTTCTCAATTTGTCACCCAGTATTTTTAACGTTTTAAAGTACCGATATTACAAATTGCGTATTTTTCTCAATTCAACTCAAACTTATCACTGCTTGGTTAAACTGATATCTAAAGTTTTACACTCAAATTTTATTTAGCTCTGTTAGTATTACTTTGAAACCCAAAGTTTTGTGCTATAATGCAGATTTTAAAAACTCAACTTGTTTTTTGAAAATTCACTTTGCACGAGAAGTATCTATAAAACAAATATAGTTTCTTTTTAAAAATTGATCACAGTTATTCGATATCGCTCAAACCACTTCGGTATACATGTTTATGATCAAAAAATAAAAATACGGAAATTTATTGACAGTCTGAAAAATGCCGGCAAACAAGTGTTTCTTGCATCATGTTTCGGTAGATCAATAAGCTCTTTGCAGGTGGGGGTCACTTGACCACAGCTACCTTAAATCAATCAGCTATATGACACAATGGTATCCAAAAATGGAAAAAGCAGGTTGACATTAATAAAATGGCAAAGCTTCAGCCATTGACCTCAAGTATGTAAAAAATGGCAAGCAAAAGAAAATAGGATATTTTCTGAAGATTTGTTTGACTGGTGATGAGCAAGTCTTGCTATCCAATACCATTACTTAGAAACATATATATATTTTTTATATTCGCTGTCATTTTTGAAGTATTTAACGTTGAGACTTGAAATTCTGCCTTCTCACAAAAGTTAGCCTGCCCTTTTCATTTCTGAACATCATTTTGTCATATCCAATTAAGTTAAGGTGGGTGAAGCCACGCGACTTGTAATTTCAAAGGTCAAATTTAGTCAATCTCAGTATTACTCAATGACAAGTAAAAAGTCCAGTATAATGAAGAGAAAGAAAGGAAGTATTACGATGATTTTGACAAGCCAATACTTCAGATGACAGCTTCTTTAAGCTTCTTTCTAAACTGGGGAATGGGATTTTAACATGACAATGAAAAACCCCTTTAGGGGAGTTCTCATTAAGTAATTATATTTTCATTTATATATTTTCATTTAGCTTTACGTTTAGCATCACGAAAAACTAAGATTTGCTCGTTGGTGACAAGTAAGAGATTAGAAGTAATCCTGTTTACTCATCACTCTGCTAAATATTCATCTAAAGAGAAAAATTACATCTATGGATAAAAAATTAGGGTTTGGGATAGCTATATAATTTTGTTTATTAAAAAACTGAAATTGTGACTTTAGAAATTCAACAAGACCTAGATTTTCCGTTTCGGTGTTTTTCGTTTCGGTTATCGTTTGGGGTTTCTTTTTTATTTCGAGTTCTGAAAGAGATGTAATATGTCTTGCACATTGCAATTTGAAGGAGAGAAAAGGGTTATAAGTAGTTACATAACTCAGAGTCTCAAAGTCCATAACTGGTGAGTGACAGCTCGGTACGCACAAGCTATTATAACTAATTCAAATTAGCAACTTTCATACCTTAAATTGTTCTTTGACGCATCCAAAAGAAAAGAAAATAAAAGTGAGAAAAACTAAATTGTAAAAATTCAACAAGTCAAATATTTTCGGGAAAGACAGCGCACCAGTCTCTTGCGTGTATTTATTTATACTGTGGCAAAAGCGGGACGTACCTTTCCCGCCGAAAATGATTTTTCCCGCCATAAATTTAGCACGCGCGCAGTTACTCGTGACCATAAATTTTCGTGAGACATACATAAAGTGTTTATTGAACACGGTACATGTATTCTGTTACATCAAATGCGGATTGGAAACAAAAATTTGCCGAGATTGTTTTGTAAAGTTTCTCTTGAGGAAATGATATTGTCTTGCATGGTTAATTGGAATTATAACTGAAAACTTTGAAATTTAAAAGGGATGCTAAAATGTTAAATTTACTTATTTATATTTTACTTATTTATATTTAACGCAAAGGAATACTAACGTCGAGGTGATTAACGCCGAAGAGCCGGACATTTTCAATTTTAAAAGATTTTCGCAATTTTGAAGGTACAATTTTTTTTTCAAGAAAACTAGCGCAAACAGGCAAAACACTTTGTATTTAATTTTGACAAAATTGTTAAAATGATCGGGCAACAAAATTAAGGTTGTAAAAATCAACGCGCTTAGAAAATTCCCACAGTAATAATATTAACGTGAAACTTGCGTTAATAGAGACTTTAAGCAACAGAAAGGCTGAAGGCAGAGGACGGCAAAAGTTGTCTTGTGACGCGCGTGCACAGCAGTGTATAGTCGTCTTGACTATTATCCAGGATATCCAAACCTCTTTAACAGAAATGGTATGGAAATAACAATATTAAGATTTTTGATCCCGCATATAACAATAGTAGGTGTCTACTAATCGTTTTCAAAGAGTTAAGTTATCTGCTTCCTGTTTTTCAGTAGTAAGGGGACTGCCGATTCTGGGCCACGTTAAATTAAGCGTAAGTCCTCGTTAATTTTGCACGCTAAAATCTGCCAACGTCCTATCAAATTAAACGTAAATCCTCGTTAATTTTTCACGCTAACCGATTCTGACGCATCGTTAAATTTAGCGTAAATTCACGTTAAAAATTTCTCGTTAAATTTACTTAATTAAATATGCAAAAATTCTCAAGGTCAAGGTTAAAAATTCCCAAGGTCAAGGTCAAAAAATTCTGGCGAAAAAAAAAAAGATCTTGGAAAAATCCTCCAGAGAAAAATCCTCCGGAGAAAAATCCTCCGGTGAAAAAATCTCCAGAGAGGGTTTTTCTTGGACAGCAAGTTGAAATCTCTGGACGGATTTACTTATGTCAGGTTGTTTAACTGCATCTTCCATGAGCACTAAGAACTCACGTCTGACTTCTTGAGCACTTCCAGAGCTACCGAGTATTGAACTTCGAACATTGACCTGAGCTCCTAAAATGCAATACACGAAAGCTTCGATAGACTGATTGATTCTAGCTTGACCAGCTTTTGTTAATCCGCAAGATACTGGAACCACGAAATGCTCGTATTGATTTTCAGAAGGTGAATTTGAAATGTATTGGATAAGATTACCATCACTGGCGGAGCCACCTTCATCACTGAACTTGAAAGTTCCAGGATAAGAAGCTTCCGTCTTGACATACCCTTTATTGGAAAAGTAGATATAGACGTTGCCGAAACCATGGTTCATCACATGATGAAATCGGAAATCTGTACTCGGAGAAATCCCAAACTCATTGCACAGTCTTTTATAGGATGGGATGTCATAAG
>JAOBBB020368136.1:0-10137 GCA_025331005.2 Zoanthus gigantus
CCTTGCCTTATTTTATTTTGTATAATATGTGGTATATGTAAATGGCAAAACAAATAAACTGAAACTGAAACTGAAACAATTTACCAAAAGCCGAACAACAATGTTAATGAAATGAGGCTCTTTGACTTATCTGAGTTTTTGTTCTTGTATTATCTGGCGACTGCATTTTTGTATTTGGCGACCTTTTTTCTTTAATAATTGCCAAAAGGCGACCTGAAATTATTTTTAATTTCAAGCCCTGACGTACTGTAAATTTCCACAACTCGGAGACAGTCAACCATATTGTTCACATCATTTTTATGCTTCATAGCACTATGAAAACACACTTGTAGACCAATCAAAATGCAGGTACTATCTAAATTATTTTATAGTGAGCTACTGAGAAATACAGCCTGAGTTTACACAGCTATGCATCTAGTTCAAAATAGGATAAACACTTAAAATACTTTCAAGGATACAAAGTTAATGAAAAAACAAACAAACAAAAAATCAATGTATTGTAGAACAACACTCTAAATAGGGCTCCTGCAGGTCCCAGCTAGGGAAATTTTAAGACCCAAATTTTCAAACTTTAAGACCTGAGCTCCTCACAAAGTTGCTGACATAATCTTGTGAGAGACTAGATTGTCCAAAGTCCAATACAAAAAGTTTTATGTACTTAACAATGAAATGTCATGTATTGATTATTATCAAACAAAAGCATATTTTTCTCAAAATTCTCAGATTAAAAAATATAATTAAGATAAAAATGTGTTACCATATAATACTAACTTTGTTTAATCAAAGAAAAAATGTCATAGTTAACAATCTCAATTTTATGAGAAAAAAATGTTTTAATGAGCTTTACTAGCATATTCTCTATGACTTGACGAAGCTTTTTATAAAATACACATATTATGTACGTACCAGGTACATGAAGTATGCCACCACATAAATATTGATTTTACTCCAGGTCAGTTACACATTTTTATTGTGCAGGGAAAGAACTAGTATGTTTTTGCATTTGGACAAACTTACTTAAGCATACAAATTATACATAAAAATCTCATCTATTTTCGCTATTCAAACAATCCTTACCCTAACATAACAGGAGCCAATATGTCCCAGTAGGGAAATTATCCCAAGAACCCCTATTCACTTTAATCATTATGTCACAAGTTTACTAAACATACAGTACTTAAGAAAAGGTCATAGTGGAACTAATTCATACCGATAGTCTATCAAGATATTGGTCAAATATAAATAGGCTCGCCTAAACGTCAGTGTTGTTTCTATCAAAACTATCGGGGTAGAAATAGCCTCACATTTCTAATTAGTGTTTATACCATCAGGCAAACTCAATTGCCTGCTCAATTGACAGTGACTCGAACATACCCACAACTGAGAAATAAAAAAACACCAAAATTTCGATTCAAGTACTGTTCTTGACTGAGATGTAAGCAATATTTAATTTCAGACAGCTCCGTTTAAGCGTTGTGTTGCCGGCATTAAGAATACAATATTCATTGAGCCTTGATCGCAATTGACGTGGTTTATTTTCAAAAATACGACTACGAGTTAACACTGGGTTCAAACCTATATAGCTGAAAGTCTTACATCTAAGTAAGAAGTCGAAAAGAAAGTGACACTGCTGAACAAAACAAATTTAGAGACCATAGTCATCTAGCTAAACATATGACTGGACAGAAAAAAAGACGAAAATAGGGAGCACTCAATACAAACATTCCTTGAAAATCGATGGATGCAAATGGAGCTGCGTTGACTCATCAACAGTGGTGTTACTTAAACGGAAGTTATTTTTCAAATTACAGTATAAGTTTTAAGGCTTAGGTAATTCGCAAGAGAAAATGTAATTAATATAAAGCATTTTCACAAAGGGGACGATCCATGTGGGAGTGTTCAAAGTAAAGATATACAAACACACGGGAACTGATCAGCTAAAATTAAATGAAGCCAAGTTGTTTTGAAATGTAATAGAATTGAAAGGATGAGTTATAATATTTTAAAATCTAAAGCTAAACACTGAAATGTATTTGAAAGAAAAGTATTCAAAGGCAAATGCACAATGCCAGTTTCATTGACTAACAAATTAAAGTGACAAAAAACAATATCAACACGACATGCGAACGGGAAGAAGTTTGAGTAAAATTCAGCGACTCAACTTACCAGCTGGGGTAAAAGGTTTGAATTCGTTCGCCTGGACATCTCTTCCTTTATTCACTTTATTCGATCGACTGAATTTTCCTTGCACAGTCTTGGCTTGCTGCTGTCCCATCGCAAAGATTACTGAGTAATCATTTTAAAGTAAACCATTTCACCTTTCAGATAACTTTTTCTCCAGGTAAAAATACATATCAGTCTTAACCAAACTCTAGAAAAAAAGGTTAAGTTGAGATAAGAGTGGCAGTCTTGGAAAAATTTCTCATAAGAGGAAAGAACTCTTCCTCTTTCAGCGTTTGGAATGAGCGGCCGCACTAACTCGGATCTGTCATGCGACCCGGAAACGTAAAGAGTAACTCCCAGTCTTTGAGGAAAAAATGTGACAGCGGAAATAGTGTTTCGACTCCCTGAGCACGAGTAACGAAGATTTCCGAATTTTTCCGGGAAAAAACGAACAAGAAATGACTACAGTTTTATCGGTCAGCTGTATTTATATCAAATTGTTGCGCAATATCTTCAGTTGAAGCGCCCGCCAATTTCAAGATGGCTTCCAGTACCAAAAGGAAGCCGAAGTGGACAACACCTGAACAGTTTGTTGTTTATTCTAACGCGATTTTGATTTTTTTAAAAATAAGCTTTTTAAAATGACTTTATACTTCAGGTTTTACCGACAAACTTTCTTTTGCTCCTTACAGGAAGAAAACAAGGGTAGAAAAAGAAAAGGTATGTAAACAAACAAGCTACGGGGTTAGTACAACAATGAAACATTAAACAATTTAATCAATTTTTATGATTATTTATGCAATGCTTTTGAGAAATTGCTGACTTTATGATTGAAGGATTTACATTTGTTGTCGTGTTTTTTTGTTATTTTATAGGAAGAGGAGGTAGAAGGATTTACATTTAGTAGACGAAGCCGCCGGACCAAAGCATCGGTATGCATTCATTTTACTAACACTGATCAGTTATTTATTTTTTCCATGAGATTTTTCTTGTCTTTTGTGCCATTAAAGTACAATTTGAGCTTATCGCAAGTGCTGCATAAAGGGATGCCTTTCAGTTTCTGACATTATTTCTGTCAGATTATTATGAGTACAATGGGTTTCGAAAAATTTAACTTAAGTAGAACGCAGTTGTTCTTTGAACCTTATTATTTTTTTTGTAACAATGCAGGGAGGAAGAAGTCAGAAGAAAGCTTATGAAAGTACTGTAAAGAGAAGGAGATCAAGCTTTGTTAGAGGAAGAAAAGGAAGAAAGTCACTCCAGCCACTGATTTCAGAAAAATTAGGAGCTGGTAATATATTTGTTTTAGTTTGTTTATGTTGTAGTTAGTTTTTGTTTCAGTTATTTTTTCAGTGTCTGACAATAATATAGGGATTTAATAAAATTCTGTGTCCAACAATCGATAAATTTCTCAAAACTACACCAAATATACCAAGATATAATCCTTACCCCAACCCTAACCATTATTCCTAACCCTAACAGTGCTTTCGAGAATTTTTGGTTACTTGTAAAGTGAGATTTATACTTCCAGTATTTTGGATTGTTGAGAAAATATAAAAATATTGGAAGTATAAACCTCGCTTTACGAGCAAGCAAAAATTATTGAAATCACTGTTAGGGTTGGGAGTAATGGTTAGGGTTGCGGTAAGGATTGTATCTTGGTATATTTGGTATAATTCTGAGAAATTTATCGACTGTTGGACATGGAGTTTTATTAAATCACTATATAACTTTTGGACCCCAAGACACTTCATTAATTTTAATTAGTTCATTTTTTCCTAAGTATTTTTTTTTAACTAGTTAGTTTTTTTTTTTGTTTTTTTAATCAATTAATGAAAAGAAAAACATTTTGTCTTTTTGTTGTATTTTCATCAGTGTTTTTCTTTTTCTCTCCACTTTTTGTTTTCCACTTCTCCTAAGCCTGACTATAACCCTCACCTCTTTTCCCACCTACACTGCAGGGCCGGATCCAAAGGGGGGTTAAAGGGGCATATACCCCCCCTATTTTAGGGGTGTATGCCCCCCCTAGACCAATTAATTTTCATCACTTAAATTCTACTCCCTTGCTGAACAACCATAGATTTTAAGCTATTTTTTGATATGTTTTGTTGATATTAATTCAGAATCCTTTGAAAAAACATGTGAACTAATTCATTCCAAACTGAACAACAATGCAGAGCTTTCAAAAATACGGTCGACAGTCTCATATAATTTATATTTATTAGGCTTTTCTCTACGTACGTTCAAACAATAGTTTATTCTTTTGTTTACAGTCCGCTAGGGCTTTGTGCACTTTACGCAATTTTTCACACAGGGCTACGCCCCCCCCTTTTTCATAATTCTGGATCCGGCCCTGCTACGAGTGAAAATATGGAAAATACGAGTGTTTTAGTTTCCTGCAAGATACCATTAGCCATATAATAAAATACATTTTTATCCATTCGAGCCTGTCTTCTCTAGATTCAATCTTTGGCCTACTTTTTTATTTGAAATTCTTGGGTACGGGTAGCGCCATTTTAATGGCGTGAACTTCGACCTAAACAGGTATTGTTGAGTTCCCGATCTTGATCCAGATTTCTTACTCTGTGAAGCTAATTTGAATTTATAACAGAGGAAAGGACAACGGTCTAGCCACAATGGCTTGCAGTAACGAAATTACAAAATTACGAAAAAAAAACAAAAATAAACTAAATAAAAAAATTAATAAATTACAAACTAGAATGCTGAGTAAATGAGTTTTAAAAGTATTTACATAATGTGTAATATCAAATTATGACAGTATGTTTAGGCTGGGACGATTTCCCCACAGACGTCCTTAGAGTTATCGATAGCAAATAGGTGGAACTGAACAAAATTGAAACTCCATTTTTTGTATCCACGGTTATTATATTTATTTCGGATACGGCTGAAAGAAATATTGTGAAAGAAATTCGCTCGTCAGTGGAGTTCGACGAGTCTTGAAAAAGGGCAACTGCATTCAAATACAAAAATAGCTACATGTATAAACACTTTCAAATTTTTAGTGGGAGTCAACTTGTTGCTGTACTTTGATTTAGCTAACTGGGCGGCCTATAGCGCAACCGTAAATAGTGTCTTAGCTTTGTAAATAAAATATAATTATTCAACTGCAAAAAGTTATCAGTGAACATTTTAACAAATATATAAATTATGAATCCCTGATAACGATGTTTTTATATTTTTGTATTTGGTGTTGTTTCATTACGGGTACGGCCGGCTTGCCATATTAGCATTCAAAAAAATTTAGACCCCCTCTTCCCTCCAGTTTTTCTGTTGTTGCTGGGTAACCAATCCGCTCAAATTCTTTATCAAGCGTTATTGTTTAGTACCTGTTCACGTGAAATTATAAACTTTCATGATGCCTGTACCATACAAGTAATTACGGAATGCAATTTTTAGAGACTGAAGCCGAAGATCTGACATGAATTGTCTGTTGTTGCTGTGGTATCGTTGCAGTACCACGCATTCCATCACACACATACAATCTTGAGATGCAGATGAGAACACACCGACTGCCGATTTTGATGCCGAAGGAATTAATCTTATATAATACAAGGAGATTTGTACCACCGCACGGAGTCTTGTTTTTCCTTACCTTTGACATCTGCTCACTGCCGGTTTTGTGAAAGGAATTAAGAGGTAGTTTGTCAAGTCAAGAAATTATTGAAGTCTCGAGAAACACAACACAAATAGTTTTTCCTCCGTACGTCACTTCATCACCCTCATTTTGTAGTTCCTCAACCAGTTGATTGTTGAACTTTCCTTTCGAAATAACAAAGATTAATAACTGCACTTTGAGTATACTTATTCTTAATGAACTGAATCAAGATTAAGTACCTTGTAACTTTGTGGTTATTTTGGCGGGCTCAGTCAATTCAAACTGGCGTAACAGTAACTAAACGTAATGCAACTACAGTGTTAAGTAATGACATTAATTATCAACGGTGCTTGTAAACCTTTTCACAAATACCTTAAATATTAAAATATACGAAATGGCAGAGAGTGAGATTCAAATAAACGATGGACTCCAAAAACAAGCGTTTATCACCGCACGTGAAAACAAGTCTGTGAAAAACGAAGAAGAGCCACTGGACGCAGAGACTTCAAGTTCTGGGTCATGGTCTAATGCTCAGGAAAACGAAACTGACGAGTTCGAATCAAACAACACCAAAAATAACTATGTTCAGATACCGAACGGGTTTCAGAGCTGGGCAACCTACAAGCACGCATCGAAAAACTGCGAAATAGGAGGAGGTTTGTCCGTAACACTTTTAACGTAATCATAATTCAACTTTGTAGGAATTGTATAATATGGCTATTGTAAATATTTTGGATATGTGTATCATTTTCTTAATGGCCCTTGTTCCATGATGATCCGATTATGCAGCCGTACGTGTTGGATTGCATTTGATTTATTTTATTCACGTAAAGACTATATATGTGTACAAATTAATGAAAAAATGTCTACACCCAAGGGCATTATTCAAATATTTTATTAGTTGACATTCACTCAGACGAAGGACTACAGTCTGAAACGTCAGCTTTTTAAAAATTTTTCTCAATTCACTACGATGTAAAATTTAACGGGGTGACTCCAAAGGATGTTTTATGTTCTGAAGGGATCTTCTTTGGTCTATGAAAGACAACAGGATTTTTTTGGGTATTGTATTTTTCATCATCTGAAATCAAAATAACGTCACGCATAATTACTTTAAATTAACTGGTGCTTTTGTGGAATTTCTGATATTTTCCCTGTAGGTTTGTTTTTGAACAAAACCAAAGTTGAAGTATGTTAAGCTTTTCAGAATATAAGTAACAAAATTTGCCGATACAAAAACAAAGAGAATTTTTTGGGAATTCTAAAATTTTAAAAATTTCAAAGTCTCAAGAAACTATACCAATCTTGCAGTTACCTACAACTCTCGACAAAGACAGTTTGTGATTCTGGATTCACGAGGAATTACAAGTTGGTCTTATCAAAGTGTCACAAACACAGGTAATTTTTTTTCTGCTATATAGACAAATTGATTTGGGTTGTGTTTACATTTCAGGTAAGGTCACCCTAGTGGTAGGCTAGAGTTATCCTATCAACTAGGTAGGGTGACCCTCCTTTAAAGGATGGCCAGCTTTTTGTTTACTTAAGCCTTGTAAACACTCAAGGTAGGGTGACCTTAGGGGGAGGGCTATCTCAGATTGCATCAGATGACATCAGATGACAGCCTAGGACGATGCCTTTGAGCTATTGATAATAATAGACCATAGAACACTGGTAAACCCCAGCCAAGGATGTTTAAGAGAGGAAAACTAAATGTAGCCATGATGCCAGCCCTACCACCGGGATGACCCTTATTTGTTGAGCTTGCATGTAAAGGATGGTTATGTTTAGACCCTTCTGGTACGGTGACCCTCCTAGGAGGGTGACCTTATCTCCATTTAAACAGACCCTTAGTCAGGTGGATTCATTTTGTAACAGCATGGTAATACTATGTAGGGTTATGAATGTTTGTCATTATTGGTGTGTAAAGTCATCATAAAGTAACATGACTTTACTTGCCCACTCCCACTTATTTTCATTCTTTTTGTATAGCTAGTGTTCGCTGCACTCTTTTTAATTCATTTGATACTGGTGTATCTATAGACACTTTGAGATGATGGAAGTATTCACCCTCAATGAGTCCCTTTTTTCATTCATAAAATTGTATCTTTGTAACTAGTGTTTAAGTTTTTGCTAAGAGAAACCTTTTAGCCTCAAGGTTAGAATTAGGATGTTTGCCATCAGTTGTTTTTTATGTTCAAATTGAATGACTCAATCACTCTTAATATATATTTACAACAGTTCTAAAGAGTAGTTGATGACCAGAGAAATTATAATGTGTGCAGCCACTTGAAAACAAATGAAACAGATGTGGTTTATTGCTTTTGCTTGAGATTTACCTATAACCTACATTAGGTTTAAATTTTTTTCTCGAAGATCCTCGGACAATTCTGTAACAACAAAGAATACAACTTGAAGTTGTATACTTGTTTATCCACTCATCAGTCAATGAGCTTATACATATGCATAGGTCCCAAGTGACCCTTATCTGGTGTGTTGAATCCAAATTTAAACATCAAAACACACTGACCTGCCAGCTGATGGAAAAACCACAATTGCTTTTAGAAATTAGTGCTTGATCATTAGCTCTTAGAATATTGCTAAATGCTATTGTTGCAACCTGAAGGCATGCATATGTTAACTGTCTATTTGCATAACAATTTGTTAATATGTAAATTATATTGACTCTTTGTTAGCAAAGTATGTGCTGAAGTGTATGCAAGTGGAGATATGATTGTATGCAGAACATTTTGGTGCTAAAATTTTTGGCATTTAATTTTTAAGATTTCCAATAGAGCATGCCTTTAGACCACCCCAATGGATCACACTGAGGCACCTGAAAATTTGGACCTATGCACATGTGTATATATTAAGTTTAATGAATGATCAGTGATCAGCAGATGCTAACTGTCAGTAGTTGTCTTTAACTAATTTTATTTTTGTTTGTCTATCTGTCTTGGGTTTAATTATAACTAGTCAGAGATGCCAACCCCTGAAGTTCAAAATGTGGGAGATTTTTGGATTGTTTCAATTGTAGAAAATCGCAACGAAAATTGACATCCATGTTGCAAACTGATTGTGACTCAGTCAACACTTGTAACAAGCTTGGAGTCAAAAATTGGCACAAGTTTTCTATCATCCATGTTTATTGGCTCATCTCCCATCCAATCAGCACACTGCTTATGTTTTGTTGCCTTTCAGCAAACTTTGCAAAGAAGAAATCAGGAAGAAATGAAGTATATTGTTATTGTTGTAAACTTTTTATTTAATATCTAATTTTTTTTTCAAAATGCCGGAGATTTCTGTAAAATGCGGGAGAGCGGGAGATCAAGCGAAAATGCATATTAAGTCTCCTGTAAAATGCGGGAGAGTTGGCATCTCTGCCTAGTGGTTACAAATTGTACCCATGAGTAATAGTTTGTGATTTGTTTTTATATTTGACAGTGACAAGAAACATGAACTATCCAGCCTACCAGTTTAATGTGCTGCGGCTTATGATTTATTCAAGAAAGTTTAATGTGTACTTTGCCTTATCCAAGGAGTATGCATTAAAGGTGTATTTTTATGCTATGTTTCTCTGTGTAGCTAGAACTTGCCCTGTATCCGACTAGAAATAGTTCTCACTACAGCTCAGCCTCCACTCTTTAACTAACTAAGGTGTGATATTTTTTTGTAATGATTTCTTTTAAACTGTGAAATAGTTAAAAGGCTAAAACATTGCCTACTGTACATGAGAAGATTTCCTAGACAAGGGAATTAAAGTGTATAATTTTTCATGCATCTTTATGAAATTAAAAATGTGTGTTCAAACTGATAAGAATTTTCAGTTTCTTAAAAGAATCATTTACCATATCTTAGATATGTAGTCGCTAACTTAAACCAAAAAAATTTTGTTATCTTTAATTATACTCTTTCAGACTTGTGGACAGTCCCATAGGTCCTTTGCAGGCTTTTGGGCAATCCTCTGTGGGTTGCATCAATCTGAATTGAGATTTTTTCTAGCATACAGTACAGCTAGAGGTATTTCTCTTTCTTACTCTCTCTGCGTGGGCTTTTATTATGCATCCCTGGGTTATTTCCTTATTTCTAAAGCAACAACAACTAAGAACACACACAAAAAAATTCTGCTTGTGCATGCAATAAACTACTTAGTTTGTTCTGATACATGTTTAGTGCAGTAGTTTGCTCCGTGCAGCCAGTTCTTATCTCTTGCTCCTGTATTATTAGTTTAATTTACATAAACAGTTTCCAGCTGGACTAACAATTCTTAAATTTCCATTATATTAATAACTAGACGCCTACAGGCGTTTACTCGGGCTACAAAGATTACCTTGGCATAAGGACCTCAGAAATGTAAACAA
>JAOBBB020368146.1:0-10135 GCA_025331005.2 Zoanthus gigantus
TAATGAAATTACGAAATCCAAGCATCAACGTTCTGAAAGCGCTAGACGAGAAACATGATACGAAGGACTGGTTTATGCTTCGAAATCTTGATATTTTTTGGGCGATCTATGTCTTGCGAAGTTGTTTTTCTTTTAAAGCAGCCAAAAACCGCACAGTAACCATGTTTTTCCACGTTTTAATCATTCTAGTATCGTAACCTACGTCATAAACAACCGCTGACATCACATTTTGAGCCGCCGAACAAATCTTGTCGATTCGTTACCAGATATCAAAATTTTTTGAACTACTTGTCTAACAGCTTAAAAAAAACTTCATATAGTTGTTCTACTATGCCTAAATGTTCAAATGGTAAAAAGTAAATTTTAGGGTTCAGTTCTCCTTTAAAAAAGCGGCACTTACCCACACAGTTAATAAATGGGAGTATCCCCCCGACGCCTAGACCGGTGGATATCTTAATATTCTTTCGTTAGCATTAAAATCAGTATCCCCAGCATCGTTCATGAACTAAAAGTAAAAAAAAAATGACCGTCAGTTGTAAATTGAGTCTATTCTGTAACTACTTTTGCCTGGTGCACAGCGATCACTAATTCATTGTTGTCATCATATTATAGGGAGGGCTTTCCGGATCCGCAATGTCTTAACAGACTTCGAATGGAACTTTCATCAAAACTTAAAGGAGTGCAGCAACCGATATCTGTAAAATGTTAAGAGTGGATTTACGAAATCATTCAAGCATATTATATTAGGTTAAAATTAAACTTTTGAACTGCAGTAATTTTAAGGATCCTTTCTGGATGAAAGGATCCAGGTTGGCTTTAATGTGGTTCAAACTCCATTGAAGTCGCGCATGACATCTCATTAGATGGTTGTTAGAGTCAAGTAGCGTTTCGTTATTGGTCAATAGCCAATAATAGTCACATCCGAGGGATAAGCTAATCGAATGGTAATGAAGCACAAGATTATGGTTATTGAGACTAAGTTTGTATCGCGGTGCATGACGTCACAAGCACAAATTGTTTTCCCAGCTTTATTCTCTTTTGCAGTTGCTTTGATTGCCTACATAATCCCGACGATCATTCATAACCTTATTGTTTACACCGCGGTACAATCTCAGTCTAAATAATCGTTGTATCCGTCAGAGCATCATGAGGGACCCACTTGAAATAACTGCTCTACCAACTGTGGTAGAGTGTTCGACTATGCCTTGGTTATCTATAGGGCCGGCGTGGTTGGTGCTGTTGTAAGAACTCTGCTTTCCGACGAAAAGGTTTCCAGTTCAATCCCGGCTTTACCGAGATCTGAATATTTGTGTGGCCTTCTTTTCCGCCTAAGCTAACTGAGCTTTCCATCCTCACGGGTTAGGTAAATGAGTACCAGCATCTGCTGGGAGCTAACCTGCGATGGATTAGTGTCCCTTTCAGGGGGAATCAAAGACTCTCATCCGCTTAACACTACAGAAACCGGAGATAAGCGCCGGCTCTATGGAAAACTTGGCTGGTAAAGGGTTTAGCTGATTATCTAGAGCAGTGTTCACATACTGGCATCGCAGAGCTCATGGGTTCGAATTCCGCTGAAGCCTGAAAGTGTATAACATATAACCGTGACGATCATAATTCCCATTTATATTTATATTCCGATTAGTGTTAGCCGTATCACGCACAGGTTTGTATTCAAACAACCTCGTCCTCAGGACCTTTTGGTTTTGCTTGGGGGAAAGTTAAAGACCGAGTGAAAACCCCTTGAAAAGAGGCTGGTGGTCGAAACGTCAGTCTTCCACGTTAGACTTCTCAGGAGTTCTTGAAGCAGGACGATCACTCATCACAATTAACTTAACAACACAACTCCTTAATTAAAACCATTTACAAAGTTACTAATAGTTTATCAACTCTTTCTTACAAAATTCTTTTTTAAAAACAAATTCCTTTAACCCTGGGAGGGTAGGGACGTGCCTGGTCCCCAGCTTCACTTTACCTTCCCCCTCCCTTGTAAGTTTTAGAATTATCCATTGTTTAAGGCCACTCTCTACCCTAAGACCATTTTTTCGCTACTTTTAGAGATATTTTTGATATCTCCGTCATTATTTTGAAATAATCACAGAATGAATAAAAAGGAAGCCTCTTGAATATTTTGAAATTTTTGGATGACATTTGAGGGAGGAGATAGATTTTGTAAATACTGTTTTTAAGTGAAATTTGAGTTTGAGGGAATTTTAGTGAAGTTTGAAAATAAATTTTGAATATTTGATAGAAGGCCGCCAAACCGTCCCCTAACCAAAAGTTACACTTTCGCATGGTCTGGAGGGACGGTTTGGACGACTTGAACTTTCGACTCTCACGTGATTAGGTCGTGCACCTTTGAAACGGCGGCAAATTTGTATGCCAGACGCGTCAAGCAAATAATTTTTATGGGGTCATGGCAGTAAAACGGCTTCAAACAAGAAGCCGGTGAAGCTAGAAGAAATATTGAACAGGTTCTACGCGACAAAATCTCGAAATGTACTAACAAGTTCTCAACGAAGTTTTAACATTTGTGATTTGAATTAAAATTTATAATTTGTGACTTATTTTATATGCAAATTACTGGGATTTGTTTCATTTTGCAATAAAGTCATAACGGTAAGCTGACATTTGCGTATTGTTCTATTTTGAGTTGGGAGGTATAACAACACTTAATGGGACTAGCCTCACAGGAGACAGCGAGTTTTGCTTTCCTTCGTAGGCGGGGAAGACCGAGAAGGTCCCGGGGAAGCGAAACTCACTGTTTTCCTTGGTGCTAGTCATTAATTGCTTTTTATGTTCAGCCTTAGTCTTTTTTTATTATTATTTCATTTGTATATCGTTCAATCTGAAAAGCGCAACGGTTCAACCTTGAAAACGCCCGTTTTTTTACTTAATAAATTTCATGTCATCGGTCCAAAACTGAGTTTTAATATCTCAAAAATGGTCTATTATTGATGATGCATGATAGAAAGATAAAATATACTTGATGAAAAATGCAGCGATGTTTTGCGCTTTTCAAATGTGAAATAACTAGTTTTCGATCTGGTGGTACAAAGGAATTCCATCGATTTGAAATATATATAAACAATCTTTTGAAAATTAAATAAAAAGGGGGGTTAAAATGTTGACACTGGCTAAAACATTTTTATATAATGGACGTTTCGGCTGCAAACTGTAGCCTTCTTCAGCAAAAGATGGATTTATATGCAAAATACTAATGGCGTCCTATTTAAATACATATAAAAGATAAAATAATCTCTAAGGGATTATTGTAAGGAATAATGTGTGGGATGTGATACTAAAAATGTTATAAATGTACGACTCTTGATTGTTTGAGTGACAAGAAATATGTATGCAAGTACGAAATGGCATTCTATTTAAGTGTATGTAAAAATAATAAAAATTAAACTAAATTCCAAAGGAATAAGTCCAAAATTCTAAAAACGCTATAGAATTAACTAAGTTACTAATGTGTTAAGTGTAAAAAACGCTGTGATTATGTTAATGTGTAATAAAATATGTATGAAATGTGTGAATAAAATCTGTGTCAAAAATAAAAATAACGTTAACTATGACAAGTGTAACACTAACAATCTTTTGAAAACTTTGGATTGATGCAAGTAATTCAATGTATATTTTTGACGTGAACAGTGTTTAATAATTATGACAAGTTATATTTTTAAGTATGTAGAGCATTCATCTTAGCATGACGTGGTTTTCAACTGTTCCAGCTGCAAAGTTCAGATATGTTTTAGTCATGATGACTAGCACGGAACAATATATATATAAAAGCATGATTTGTTTCTGGTCTTCAGAAACCATTTTTAGAAAATGTTTCCAACCTTTCAATTTTCCGGAATTTATGTCGACTGGGCTGAGTACATATAAATTTAGTTTTCATTAAAAAGCAATTCTTTTACCCAAGAATTTGACCAACTTCTTATTTCGAATGCTTTTTAACGACTTCCGATATCAAAAATATTGATGTTTATATCTAAGCAATGTTAACTTGAACAAAACACAATAATTACCTTGGGTTTGCATGGCGATCACTCTAAAGAATATTATATATCAAAGCTTGTAGAAATAGTCGTTTTAAAATTATAGTATTTCAAATATTCGTAGACTATGTTTCACTTCTTTATATGTGCAACAAAATTAATCTCTAAATATTTATAATATTAGCCTATATTGAAAATATTGAAAATTGAGGAAAATTTTTAAGTTGAGTTTTTATTTCGTGACAAAACAAGAGCGCTGTTTTAAACAAAAGCAAATATACGGCAACCATGACTCCATGAGGCAAGACTCATTCATCGTATCAATATATATAACTATAAAAACCGTTGGCGTAACGTTGTAGCGTGTTTTACCAAACTAGGCTATAAAAGAAGCGATTTTATTCATTCAAAGGATCTGATCTTAGTGGTCTTCTAAAACGGATTAAAACATATTAACTAACGTGCAAAAAGAACAGGCAGTGTATGAAAGCTGAAAAACTAGTTTTGCTGCAAAGAGTATAGAAGATTCTACAAAAGTGTTCTGTATAAAACTTTGAAAAAAATGGTTTCGCCATTTCGATCCTCTAGTTTACAGAACTTAACATCAAGAGAAAACTTAGTGAACGCTTTGGGAAATCCGTTTGGTGAGCACAAACGGTCTAGTTATTCTTTTATCTACGGCGTCGTCCTGCTTATGTTATCGTTAATAACAGCTTTGTTCAATGGAATCGTTATTGCCGTCATACTGAAAGACCCACTCAAAAATCTTCGTAAATTTCCATCAAGCTATTTGGTGCTGTGTCTTGCTTCTGTTGATTTTGTTGTCGGATCAGTTCAAGAGCTTTTAAACGGAGTATGGCTAACGCATTTCGCTTTACATGGTTACTATCCCTTCAACGTTTCAGTAGTTTTCTCACTGAGAGCTATGTTACTAACAGCGTCGATGACGGCTTTGCTTGCGCTTGGCTGTGATCGCATGATTTCAGTCAGGTCCCCTCTGTTGTACAAAAGCAAAGTCACCACAAACAGGGTAAAGATTGCTGTTGTTTCTGTTTGGGCCCACGGCCTCCTTCATGGAGTCATCTACGGAAATCTATTCAAAGATCATTTTATAACAATCAACATGATTTTTCTTGCCCACGTACTGTTTAGTTTTGTAGTTTTAGCAATAAACTACACCATATTGGTTGTTTCTTATCTCAAGCATTCCTCAAGTGTAAGGAAATTGAGCAAGTCGGAGCCTACAGCAAGGAGTCTTGTACAAAGAGACAGAACTGTTACTGGAACCGTGTTTGTGGTTTTAGCTGCGTTTAAAATTTCTTTTTTACCTTGGGTGTTCAGTTTTCTACTTTTAAGTGCCTGTAATACTTGTAACACAACTTTACTCAACTCCGCATTCTCTCTGACCTCATCATTAATGTATCTGAATTCCCTTATCAATCCATTCCTTTATGCCTACTGTCTTCCTAAGTACAGGGTAGCTATAAAGCATTTCTTGAATCTTCAACAAAACTCGGGAAAAATAACATTTGTAAAAAGCAGTTCTACTAGGTTAAAAAACACTGATCGTCAGTTATCGCTCAAAGCTTCCACATTATTCCAGAGAAAAAACTCGGAAAATTCCACAAGCTCAAAGTCTACAATGATACGGGAGCAGAGAAAAAGTCAAACCGAGAAGTGAGTTTGATCGTCTGAAAAAAAAAAAAATTTCCTATGCTCCGCAATATAAAAATCTCACTAGTAAAAGTTTTTATGGTTAGTGTCTTCAGTACAATAACATAATTTTATATTGCGGGACAGACAGAAGAGTGATGGTGAGAATTTATTGCAATCATGGACACACTAAAGCCCCGTCTACACGAGCAATTTTTATGTCATTCATATATCCCAGTCTCCAATCTTATATTTTCAAATAAAAAGTACTCGTGTAGACGGAGCGTTCACTGGCAAATAAAACTTGTCACATAAAAATTGCTCGTGTAGACGGGGCTTAATCGCAAAGAAACAAGAAAACCTAGCTATTACAGAGAGCAGAGGTTGAAAAGATGCAATATTCTGGTTAAAATGTTGGAAAGGAAACGAATGTGTCAGATAATATATTTTATAATTTTATGATGCACGTTATTCAGATTTAATGTGACGTTCGTTGATGAAGTAAACACAATTGTGCATATTAAAAAAACCCCGATGATTAAGGGTCAATAAAAGAATCATTCATTATTGTCAGTCTTAATCAATTGTTGTAATGGTCATACAACATCAATATTTTATAAACATTTCTTTGATGGGACGGATCGTTAAAAACGTAATGAAGGTACTGGAAAAACAAAACCAAAAAAATCATGCAAAGCAAAACCAAAATAAAAGAGCCTTCATTTTGAAACAACTTTTGCTATAAACTGATAAAGCAAAATACGTTTGAACAGCGAATCCCCAACTCTTCTCCCATCACATACGTCGAAAACAAATTATTTCAGTTTTTGAAAATATATTTTTGATTTCTATGAGTTTTCTATGAGATTTTTGAAGGAAAGTTATATCAGAACTCACCAGCAGCCAACCAGAAACAGAATTTTAATTAAATTTAAATTAAATTTGCAGCAAACTTTAAAGGTTTTGAACATTTTATTGTTGGACAGAGTCTTTTCCTTTCTTAAGAATATACTTTATAAGAATATTGTGAATAAAATAAGCAAAATTTAAAGAAAGTTTTAAGAATAATTCCAATGCTGAGAATTAAAGTTTATATAACTTAAGTACACAAAAATGTTTAAATGGCAAACAACCAGTGTTTTTTCTATTTCTCGAGCATTCTCAAATACCCGGAGTGCTTTATCACAATCTAATAAATGGCTTAGACTTCTTCATTTGCTTTATAATATGGATTCTACAGGTCAAAAAACAACAAAACATGTTTTTTCTATACTTTATACTCCGATAAATCATGGATTTTTGATCAATTAGATAATTAAAATAAATATAACAAAATTGACAACTGTAAGGGTTGGCTAACTTGGGTGCATAAATATCTGTATAGAATGTTGAACAGTCTCAAAAACAATTAGATGTGGATCCAGGAATTTAAATAAGATCCCATTGATCTCCACTATACACCCATTCCTAGAGCCGACTGCCTGAAAACAATTCATAGCAGCACATACCTATATAACTCAAAGATGGCAGTATCCCCTGGGTAAATGATTAAAGCTCAAAATGTCAACTCCAACATTACCTATAGCTTAAATAAAAAAATCTTTTAACTTAAGTTATTAAGATTAAATACTAAAAATGCCTCCATAAAACTTTGGATAATAAAAGACAAAGTGTTCAGGGGACTTCTTTAGCGGACTTCTTTAGCTATTATGCATTGGAAACCCTGTATGTATGCTGTGAAACTCTTTCATGGCTGCTTTGATTCAGTATGTCTAGGTTTCCATGGCAGTCCAGGAGATATCCTGAATTTATACCACATTTTATATGTGACCCACCAAGTAAATATTGCAACAACAGCACCAAGAACCTTCTGGGAGACTGTGTGAAAATATAAACACGTCCACAAAAACATAAATTCCCAAAGTATTTGCAGAAGACCTGTGGACCATAACAATGCCTTTGCCAGGGGGGTCACAACTGAATGCCAGTATTTCAACTTTTGTTTGTCGTTTCTTGGTTCCATATGAAAAATAACTGAATCCCAGTCTCTCATTATCTGTAATTCTTCAGCTATTATCAAGCAACAGTATATCAGTAGGAAAGTATGTCCAGAGATATCAAACTCGTACCAGTGGAAACCTTTTTTTCTACAGGCCAATATGGCAGTGGTTGTCTTGTCCCCAACACAAGATCCGGTTTCTTGTTTAATGTAAAGAAATAGATTAACCCAAAAGTACCAAAAAGCGGTTCCGACTGCAAGGCGAGTTAAATTTCTGATCATTGTAACAATGTTACCATACGTGTAGACAGCTGAAGTCAAGAAGATGTGAGGTGATAGCAGACACAAAGTCCAACCCCAACTCCACTTCACGAAGTACACGTTCAACACATTTCGCCGGTTTGAAAAATACGACTGGGGTATTGGTAGAAAGTCACAAATAAATGAACCTAGAATAACTAAAAACCAATAAAATACTGCTTTATAGGAAGCTGGTAAAAGCAGTAGTCCAAGAAAAAGTTCTTGTACTTTGTTGACTGCGTTTTTATACAATGTTAAGCCAGTTTTACCTTTCTGAGACGCCATTTTTTTTGATGAAGAACTCGATCCAGGCTTCTGAGGACACAATAACACGTGACAGTTTTTGTCCTGCATGTTTCCTCCACACTCCATGGTCCATGAATATCGTCTTATCCCCACCGGGGGAATATAAAACAGAATGCCGGTGGAAATACTATAAAGCTTAAAGGTTGATAGGAAAAGACTGAAAGAATCTAACTGTCTTTCTTATGATCTTTATACCGAAAGCTTTAATATTCTTAAATGCAAAGGGAATCACAGTTCCTGTTTTTTTTTGTTTTCATTGCCATTGGTTTTAATTTTGCTTCAGTTTGTTACGAATGAATTTCGGATGACCACCAGCGAGTAGTAAATTAGTAAGTATTATTTGGTTTAAGAATTTGCGCTCTTTGTAATTAGTATGATAATGGCCATGGGTTCATTGTATATGAATTTAAGGGAGGATTGTTTTATTCATGTTTCTGGTTTATATGTTGATTATAGCTTCGTTATCTAACGGCTTTGACATTTGTTCAGTTTTACAGCGTATTTATCCTAACTCCAGCTTCTTCTCAGACTTCTGTGTATTTTCTGAAAGTTCCAGAGGGTTGAACCGGAAGTGTAGAGGAAAATCGTTTTCCAAATATGGCGTCTTACTGATGCAGTTGTTTACTGACACATTTGTTGGGGATTGCGGGCGAATGTGTTGCCGAACGCTGCGAATCGTTTTAGCAGGGAAAAAAGGAAACTTCGTCGGAAGTTTTAAAAGGAAGAGCTTGCTCCAAGGTAAAATAATTTGATGAATCACTTGTATCATAATTTGTAACAATATTTTGATCTTGTTTGGAAACTCTAACGCAATCCGGGCAAGTCTGGGCAAGTCTGGGTAAGTGAATGACCTCCAATTTTGTTTGGTCGAAATTTGCGCGCGAGTTTCAAATCTTGCATAAATTTGGTTGATAAAATTGTGAAAGCGAAACCAATTTTTGCCGTTTTGCGAAAGCGAAACCAATTTTTAATCGCACGGTTGTTCCTTGATATTTATAAAGGATTTTTGTTGGAGTTGGAGGGAAAACTTCAGGCAAGAACAATTCAATCAACTTCTACCTCGTTCGCTTTTAAAAACAAGACCTACACTGACTTAGCGAGGTAAAACACATTTTACTTTTAGTTTTAGTTGGTTCATCAATGTCTAATTGTAATGTTTTCCTTCACACCACCCTTTCGTATGAGTACTTTTTTCTTGTAGGTCTTGTAACTAGCGTTTCGGCAACTCCTTGCCCTTATAATTTGGAGTTAGAAGCGGAATATTTTAACTTTTTAACTTATTCCGTATTACGTTGTTTTTTTGGATTGAATATTCCCATTCCTTACTAGATCAAAACTGGATATTCCCTCATCTCTCTAAGAAAGTATGAAATATTCCACATTCCCTATTTTCCCAATGAAATATTCTGTATTCCTTAGCTTTTTCAAGTTGATATTCAATATTCCTCAGCTTTTTTCAAGTCGATATTCAATATTCCACTTCTACCCCGGACTTGTAATATGTCATGTCTTTATAAATTGTTGGCCTGATCATTTTTTCCGAGTTTTTGAATACTTGAAATTGATTTATTATATTTTAATAAAGATTTAAGAGCTTTGATTTTGTCAGACTTTTGAATACTTTGGCTTTGTATGAATTGTTGTCTAACAGCATTTAACATATTCTTATTAGCAGTTTTAGGGCTTGACATAAACTTAAATTTTAGCTTGGCCTTTGGGTAAGCGTATTCCAAGAACTGGCTTGCCCTGGACAGTTTCCAGTTTGCCTGAAAAAAAAAAATGCTTTATTGATGTGTCAATGTATTTAGTTTTCGAAACTAATTGGGGACACAAAAAGAAAGAAAAAAAATAATAATAATTAAGAAATAAATAAAAT
>JAOBBB020368157.1:0-10135 GCA_025331005.2 Zoanthus gigantus
AATTTAGTAGTGAGAGACCGGTCCTGTTTTTATATATCTGTTTTATTTTCTTGTAAAATATGGTAGCGAGATGTGTTGGAGCTACGTAAATTGAATAGATACATAGAAACTGTTCCGAACTCTCACTAATAAATTCTGCTTTTGAAGTCATCAACCAGAAAATAATATGGTAGTTACCAGCTTCCCATCGTTCGGTCCAGATGAATCCGGAAGTGATTTTCCCAAACTTTAAACACAAATTACACCAAGAAGGAAAATCGTAATTGAATCTTTCTTTTGCCATCACCATTAGAAGGGTAAGGACATTTTATACATACAAAAAACCCACAACTGATACATACACTTAAAGAAACACTAAAGATTTTTTTTTGTGAAGTTTCAATTACATCAGAGGAACAATATTTAACACATCAAAATCACATGAGGTAAACCGTGTTTGCGAAAACACTTTTAAAATTCAGAGCTATTGTTTTTGCATCAATACTAAAAAATTCGCCACGTAGGGTATGAGACAGAAAGTGTAAACAAAGAATCATCTCGATAACTGCAGAATCTTTGATAGTTTGTTCAATCTGGAATTCTTCTTAAGCTACCAGAACTAGTAAAATAATAAAGATTGTGATAAGTGATCCCTGGGTTGCGTGGTGAAATACTGTGCGCACATCTTCAGAACTTCAAACATTCAGTGTTTTCCTTGTTGTTTTACTGTCTTTTATCTCAAGTTTAAAAATTTCTTTAAATTGTTTTGAGCAGTGAAGCTGCATCGTTTAAATCAATAGAAGGTTTTTGCAAGGTGTCTAAGCTCATGTTTTATGACTAACAGATGAAACAAAATACGTTTATTAAAGTCCTTCAAAGGATTTGAAGGGCGATGCAGTATACCAAAGAAAAGGCTGAATAAAATTTGATAAACATGTGAGCTTGGTGTAAAAATCGTTTTTCTAGATTTTCTATGTCTGGATTTGGAAAATTCCAGGAAAAAACTCTAAGAGTTTTCAAGGATTTTCACAGCTCTTACGAACCATATTGACCAATACTTTAAGATTTAAGTGCTCTTAACAAATATCCAACCAACAGCAACAGCAGCAACAATTTATTTACACTCTCAGAATTTACAAGAAACAAAATGATGAACTTAAGAAAATTTTACAGATTAATAAGTGAATGTCGAACTAAAAGACATGTCAACCATGTCTTTTAGTTCAATAACACACAGCATCAAACTATACGGTTGACAGTTGTAAAGTTGAAAGTTATTCTGATTTCAGTATTAATATCATTGTAAACTGATTCTACTTTTTACTTATTTTTTCGAATTCCTTTTAAACATTTCTCAATTTTTAAAATCTTAAAGAATTTTTTCTTTTATTATTATCATTTTTGCGCAGAGCATTTTTTATCAAAATGTTGTAACTTTAGTATAAAATTATTATTTTTAGAGGGCCAAGAGGGAAATACGTTTTTGTAATAAGTGTCACCCTCTTTAAATAAATTCTAACTTCTTTCTTCTTTCTTTCCCAAATCAATAATATTCAGAAAAAATTCTGAGCCTATGAGCCATCATGGGCTCAGATGTTTTTTTCCCTCTGTATTATTGGTTTGAGAAAGGAAGAAATCATTAAATATAGGTTCTTATTATCATTTATATTACTCACAATTATTTGCCTGTAAATAAAAATTTATGACGAAAAAGATGTTTGTTGTTTATGTATGTAACTATCTGTCAAAGAAATGCTCAGATTTATTAGCAACAGCAAAATTAGCTTGCCAGCGGTTATTTTGCATTATTCTCTTGCCCTCTCTAAGAGATTCAAAAGATCACGACATAGTTTTGTCAGGTTTTTGCCACGCAAAATTTACAACATCCAGCGCAATTACAATCATCAGTTGGCTGATATCCTTGGGAAGCTGACTCGCAAACCCACCTCCAACCCGCCTTCCTTTTTTTTTTTTTTTTTGCTGATCACCTGAGTGTCTCATTGGGCGTTATTGGCCCTCACCTTCGCATGGGTTTTGGGGTACAATTTCAATACTCAGCTTGTACGTGTATTTTATCAATTTCATTATTCTAATAAAGATCAGCTACACTCTCAGCATAGCCATTTTATGCCAAACCATGTTTCTTTTTCTGTATTGCCTATTTGCGAACAAGCTAAGGTCATTTTGCACTGCAACAGGAAATAGAATTTGGAGAAGAGTGGGAGTTTTGAGGCATATTATCTTTTATATTTACTCACCTTAACGTCTTATAGGCTTTGGTGGACAGATCCATATCGAACCAACATAGCCGCTTGTCATAACTTCCAATGATAAGATTGTCACCTGGAAAGTTTAGCAGTGCAAAGCAGTAAGTCACAGAAACCTAAATCAACAATAAATTTGGCCAATGAAAGTAAAGTTGTTTTTTAGTTAATAATCAGTTTTAATGTTTTTTATTTTCTTTATATTCTTCAAACTGAAACTACCTAGACGATTGGGAAATATAAAAATAAACGCATATAAAATGCATTTATCTTCCCAACTCTCTCATGGGAAAAACATTCTACACGAACGATTATGAAGCCTATAGATTCCAGTGGCGTTCTGAATGATCGTCCAGTTAAAACAGTTTAAGCCCTCGAAAGAGAGGGGTTCCAACCCATGACCTCTGAAGAACCGGTGCAGAGCTCCAACCAACTGGGCTATGTGGCCATACCTGGGAGAGCAGGTCCTGTTTAGTGTACAACGACAATGGAGACTAAATTTGTTACGGTGTAAATAATAACTTTACGATTGATCGCAGTGGTTGCTAATGCATTTTAACTGTCAGATCGGTTGTCAGGCATCCTTTGCGGGCTCCTTCAATTTTGTGCTATTGAAAATTGCAGGTTTTTCATTATCATCATCATCATCATCATCATCATTATTATCATCATCCTCATCATCATCACCATCATCATCACCATCATCATCACCATCATCATCATCATCATCATCCTCATCCTCATCACCATCATCATCATCACCATCATCATCACCATCATCATCACCATAATCATCATCACCATCATTATCATCCTCATCATCCTCATCATCATCCTCATCATCATCCTCATCATCATCATCACCATCATCCTCATCCTCATCATCATCCTCATCATCACCATAACCATCATCATCATCATCACCATCACCGTCATCGTCACCACCATCATCATCATCCTCATCGTCACCACCATCATCATCATCCTCATCATCATCGCCATCACCATCATCATTTTTAGGTAAGTTGTTTATCACACATCCAAAATACAGTTTAATCGGAAGTCAGCGAGAAGGTTGGTTGTTCTAAATAATATTTGATTGACGTTTACTTATAAAATTCGGACCACAGAACTTTATTTTTGATTTTGAGCTAAACCAAAACATAAACAAAGTTCAAAGAATGCAGAACAACTGATCTGACTATTTAAGCAAATGAGGTACAAACCCAGTCTCCACAAGGCGTAGCCATTAAGTCATGCGGATGCTAAATAAGTACGTACAGTATGTGAGTGAGTAAATGAGAGCAAAAACTAATGACACGCGAGGTATGCTGGGAGTTCAACTGCTCTGTCCAATCTTTCCATGTGAATTCAAGTATAGATAGCATAAACGTGCTAGTAGCTAACTTGAAGTCACTATATTGGGCACTATGGCCACGTTGGTAGCGGGCTTTACCCCTTTATACTACCATACAAAATAGTGAGCCTGATTGCTAGCAGCCATGGACAGCTGTTTTGGCTTTTTCCATGTGAATGTTAAGAGGGAAATTACAGTACATCTACGGTAATACTCCTGCTGTGATGTTGTTTTCTTAACAGTGTACGAGATTCAGACCTTTCCAAAGATAATCAGCGGTGACTAGTTTACAGAGCCTTTCAAGACCACGAAACCATAAAAGTTCTATAAAACTGGTGACAGCTTCAGTTTGTTGATATTAATGGTTTTTATCTTGATATTAAAATGCATTTCGTTTTAATGGTGAGCGTTCGACATTTTTTTAGATTTTTGAATTGTTGTTTGAACTTTGTTTAAATTAAATTCTTACCTTTTTATCAACTCAAATTCCTTATTTAACTTTATAAAATTTTGCAATTGTATTTATTAAATAGGTTAAAGAACCAGAGCCTATGCCAGCGGTGGTTAGTTTACAATGTCTTTCAAGACCAAGAAACCATAAAAGCTTAATATTAATATGTATTTCAATTCATTTTTATGGTTAACGTTTGACTTGCGAACAAAGAAATAAAGGCTGTACGACTGCAAGGACTTCTGGCTGGGTTGGCACAGTATTTTAGAGAGCAGATGGAGTCTGTCTGTACCTCAAACTCGTATTCATGTTGACATCGTTAGAAAAGTTTACAGTGTGTCAATATTGAATATATATTTTGATTTTCAATTGAAGAGCTATTTTACCGGACTTGATGGCGAATTTTGATCAAGATTATGCCTGTCAGTCTTTGTTTCGACTCCCAACAAATTCAATTAAAAAGCTATTTATCACAACAGAAAATTGTGCTGGATTCGATGGTGAATTTTGATAAAGATTTTGCATGCTGTCGGTCTTTGTTTGGACTCCTAGCGAATTCAATTGAAGATCACAACAGAAAATTGTACTGGACTCGATGGCAAATTTGATCAACATTTTGCTTGTTGGTCTTTGCTTGGACTCCTAGCAAATTCAATTGTCAAGGAAGATCACCACAGAAAATTGTATTGAACTCGATGGTAAATTTTGATCAAATTTGTCCTGTTTTTCATGTTGAGACCGTTAGAAAAGTTTACAGTAAGTCAATATATATAAAATAAAACCGTCTGCAAACTACCAATAAAAACGGAAAGACAACTGCACCAGAGCTCACAGCACTTCCCATAAAACTTTGTTTACTCGGTTTTTAAGATGTTTGAAATTTGTCTGTATATAATTCTTGCATTTTATTTACTCAAATTCTTAATTTAATTTCTTAAAATGTCGCAATATTATTCTTAATCGATGTCAATATAGGTTTTTCAGCAAGTTATAAAGTAGTTCGGTTGTTTCACACCGTTTAAACGGAAGTTGGTTGATTATAAATCGTCGTTTGACACTTTCGACATGACGAAACTTTCTGAATATACTTAATCTCCAAGTGTTTTGCCCTTTTTATCATTTCAGAACAGATGTTTAAAATACCTAACCAAATAACTACTATCATTTGAAATGTTAATTTTCTTTAGCCATTACTTTGTTCTAAAGATGACCATCAACGAATTGAAACCACTCAAGTTAATATTTCCCTGCACAAATCAGTTCCTCAATAGCCACATGCACGCATTGTGAGCTTCTTTTTGATTGTGTAATGTTTTATTAATAAAGACATTTTAAACAAGTACATAGAAAAATAGACGCTAAAACTGTACGTTTTGACCACTTCTCGGGGTCATTTTCAACAGTAAGTGATAGCTAAACTGTTCCCATGAGGATATTTATTTATAACATTTTGTTTAAAGATTGTTTTTTCTTATAAGTTATTTGTATACTTACTGTTGAAAATGATCACAAGAAGTGGTTGAAACGTACAGCTTTTAGCGGTTATTTTTCTATGTACTTGTGTAATGTTTGTTGCAAACAAACACACTTCTTTTCTGACATGCCTTTAGCTAGCCTGAAAATAGGTTAAGAATTACTTTTACGGTTCTTTCGAATATGAGTAAAACCATTTCCAGACATTGACTTAGAAAGAGTACACAAATACTTCTAGATAACAGCCAGCAGAAATATGACCCAGTATTTTGGTCTTTCCTTGGTCGCAGGGGAAAGAGGGCTGGGCGGGAGAAGCATTAGTAGGTTATAATAACAAAAGACTAATCAGTGACGCCATCCCCCATCATGAAAGTTGTTTTAGAAATGTGTCAAACAAGAGAAACAAAAAAACTTTCATAATAAATAAAAGTTTGACATTTTTTTCATTTATCAAAAAAACACGACCATTAATATAATATATATAGGATTAATATAGGATTATAGTAATTTCTTTACATTACCCCTGTTTTCTTTTTTCAAGTACTCAAACAAAATTAAAAAGATGAAAGTTATCAGGGCACGGAAGTAAAAACACATCATGTGACAGGTTAATTCTGCTATGGCAATCAGGCTCACTATTTTTATGGTAATTTGAAGGGGTAAAGCCCGCTACCAACGTGGCCATAGTGCCCAATATAGTGGCTTCAACTTAGCTACTAGCACGTTTGTGCTATCTATACCTGATAGTTCAAAGGATGGGATAAAGCTAAGTGCGCGTTAACCGAACTTCTTACACTACAGATGTACAACTGCATGCTATAAAGAGACAGAATACACTTTGCTTTACCTTTGGGATGAATCGCCATGCTTGAAATCCATTTGACTGGTGAAACCAGCTTCTTTGTCATTTCTTGTTTCATCAAGTTGTAGACTCGTATATATTTTTGAGTCTAAAAGAAACATTAAAACTATTTCGTTCACTAGAAACTTGTGAAAACAGAAAAAAACATTCAAACATTTGAGTGGTGATCTACAATTTCAACCTAAGTAAATTACACACTTAGACTGCCTCCATTGTTAAATGTTAAAGTTAGAAGGTAACAATGCCATCGTGATCGCCATCAACATTGTTCGTTGTTCAGTTGGTACCAGGATTCTGCACCTCAATGATAAATTGGAAAGTGGTGATTGTAAAGCTCTCCAGGGTTGAGATACAAACTTACACATCCATTGGCTTGGACAGGTATGGTTGCCGCAGTTGTAAGATCTCTACTTTCTGACCACAAGGTCCCCAGTTCGATCCTGGATGGATCTGCCAAGATTTGAATGTTTGTGCAACCTTCTTTTCCACATAAGGTAACTCAGCTTTCCATCTTGGCGGGGTAGGTAAATGAATACCAGCGTCTGCTGGGAGCTAACCTGCGATGGATTAGTGTACCGTCCAGGATGAGTAAAAGACTCTCATCCACTTAACACAACAGAAATCGGAGATAAGCGCCGGCGCCACGAGCCACCGGGCTCATAAATGAATAAGGTTTGGCTTGAAAGACCCACGATCGAGCTTGTTTTACGTAACTTTGCCGACAGCTGGTCTGTATTAAAAACACTTCTGCACAAAATAGTGCTGCATGTATATTAGGTGGTATAAAGATAAGTTTTATTGGGGAAAAAGTTGAAATCCCAGTAGAAAGGTTTTTACTGTCAATGCTTCTCTCAATAGCATTTCACTGGTTGTCAAATCAACAACACATTCCTTGAAATTATACGAGTTTGGGTATAAAAAGATCAAACTAATACAGAATAGATGTAATGTGACACTACAAAATTATTATAATCTTTTAAATCAAATTCTATAGACATATAAACTGTAAAATCATATATTTTGATATTTGGAAAATCTATAAATAAACATTAAAATAACAATAAAATTATAAATTTAGTTATTATAAATATTATTATTACAGACTACTATTATTATAATTCTTATCATTAATATTGCTATTTCAAACCGTATAAATAGGCATATGGAAGAAAAGTCATTTAGCATTAACTGTACAAACTTGAATTCTTACCGCGACAAATAAAAATGGCCTCGAAGAGTGAAACAACACTTTTTGCACCAAACCCTTGGCTTTCTTAAACGGGCACTAGAACAGAGAGGTATAAAAACAACAATTGATAAACTATGATGTTGTGAATGATTGCTTAATAGCGCCGAAAGTAATTGTGGAATTGCACAGAGTTTAGGTATCCTGCTAACGAACAGTAACTGTTTTGCTGTTTATTTTCAGCAGCGCATATAGTTTATGTCAATTCAGGTATATTTAAGCCATTGTGAAAGATATCAACTTAAAATGGCCTTCTCCTCCAGTTGTGGTTTCATAGCTCAGTTGGTTAGAGCATTGCACTTGTATCGCAGAAGTCAGGATTATAATGCTTATTTTGAGTTAAAATTATGGAAAATTTCTTAGAATCTAATGAAGATCTAAGAAAACATGCAACCAACCTGACTGCGACGCTTTGATAACTGATGAATAAAAACAGACTTGTGACCACCTAAAAAACAAATTGAAGTCAAAATTATGATAAACTGAAGACAAAATTACACAATATTCATTATACTCCATTGTCTTAAATTTAGAACTACCAAACATCCGAGAAACACAAATGAAATTTCACCAAAAACTCTTCATTCAAATCTAAAAAATATAAGATGTTTTGAGCAAAACACCCTCAATTTTTAAATGCTCCTTCCTCATAAAAGTACCATGCAAAAGCATCAGCTTTAAAACAATTACTGTGAATTTCCACAAACAAGTTATTTTCGTCAACCACATGTGTGTTTTGACATTTTAACACAATCACTGTTTATTAGCACAGTATACATACTCATTCACAATAATCCGTGTAAACGAAACTGGATCGAAAATTGGCTAGTTTTGCCACAAAAAAGAAATTTCAAGCAAAAATTAAAGGCAAATCACTTCATAACAACTGGTTTCATAAAAAAAAAACAAACAGTTGGGCTTTACCAGGATTCAAACCCTCAACCCATGTGATATCGGTGCAGCGTTCTACCCAACTGAACTATGAAGCCATAACTGGTAGTCAAGTCAGTTTTGGTGCCACTCTAAAGTGCACAAAGATTATTGACACTGAGTTTGCATTAAATATGCTGTAAATAACTGTTTGGCAGATCATTTTTTGAATCAAAATATGATTTCAAAATGGAGATATTTAGCTGGTCACTTTGAATCCAAATTGCACTCCACTCAGTTCCATTCTTATTATCAATCAGTACCTTGGGGTAGCACTGTAGCGAAGTAATCTCCTTTGTTGTGCCACGTAATCTGGCTAATGGCCTGCAAGAAACGCAGTAAATAATTTAAAATCCGAAACTAAAATGCTGCATTATGTATATACACTTCAAATCTAGACCAAAACGGGCTCATAAAAGTTGAATTACTTTGTTATGCTTGATAACTAATCGGATTCCATTCCTTTCTTTTTCTTTATCAGCAGTACTCCACTGAGTGAGACTTTCTTTCACTGTAAATAAAGAAAACAAAAATAAAAACAAAATGAATAATACAGGAAAAAATCAACTGTTAATGGATCAAAATAAAAGAAAAACAAGAAGCGCATACGTACAAACAAACTATTGTTTTGGCATGAAATCTTCCCGCCAGTCGGTAAAAATGCTGTGTGCTGGCCGGTTGGATTTGATTGACCAGTCGTGCATTAACATCTATTATATTCACAAGAATGTAATATACACAATACTATACTACATTAACAAAGAAATAGAGGATTATCAAATACAAGTGTTGAAAGACGTCAAACTTTCAGTGAATAGTTACTAAAAGCAACTGAAGTCAAGTCGTTTAGATGCTAATCAAATCAACTAAAAGTTGACAAAAGGCAGGAAGTGTTAATAAACTGGCCTTTTCTAGTGCTAATCCTTTATTAAAGAAATTTTTCGCTTGGCTATAGATATATTTCTGCTTTCTAAAAGATTCAGTCTTTAGTAATTGAACAATAACCCAACCTTCAACAGGAGTAAAGGAGTTGATCATCTCATCCGTTGCTGAACAAATTTGTCTGTCTCCAAGGTTAGTGTTAATTATCAACGTTTGGTGTTCACTGGTAAAATAAACAAAATTTATAATAACAATTCATGTGAATGACCATTTTATTTAAAGCTGCAAATCTAAATTCAAAGAACCACGTGATACAAAGTTCAATCATCAACGAATTGCATTTACATTGAATTCACTTTTCTAGCTAAAGAATCATTTAATTTTCTACAGTTAATTCCTACTGGGTTCCATGGGGAAAACAGTAGTAAAATAGGTCTGTTTGTTGTCCTGCGTTCTCCATTAAAAAAAATGGAAATTATTGCGCAATAGTAGCCTGGGATTACATCACGTGTATTCTAATTAGCTTGAACGTTGACGCGCGCTAAACGTTGAACATGAAGATATTGAGGCTTTGCATGATCACGTGACTCAGGAACATTCCTTAAAATATTTGACATTTTGACACTGTTACAGTATTTCTTTGAAGGGACTGTTGTCAATACCTCAATTTTAGCTGAAAATAACTTTGCTT
>JAOBBB020368167.1:0-10134 GCA_025331005.2 Zoanthus gigantus
ATACCTTTTGAGTAAAAGATTCAGTTTTCAAAACTTTTCTATAGCCTTTAAGTACAAGTCTAAGGTTTCCAAAACTTTTCCATACCTTTTGAATAAAAGATTCAGTTTCCAAAACTTTTCTATAGCCTTTAAGTACAAGACTAAGGTTTCCAAAACTTTTCCATAGCTTTTGAGTACAAGATCAACTTTTACAAGTATGTGCGGCTCCTAGAAAATTTATCTCTAATTTCCAAAATTTTCCTAAACCTGTACGACTCCTGGGTAATGGTCACTAACTGAAGCTATCCAATGACTTCAAATAATTTCTAAGCGAAAGACTCATAAGTACGAATAGCTTAATAAATTTGCAGTCAAAAATGTGTTTTTTCCTCAGATTAAAATCCCCAATTCACTATAGCTGCGACTTCTTGCCTCACATGGTTCTCGTAAATTTGGCTCTCAGTTCACGTTAGTCATGATATCTCTTGTAAGAATAGTGGTCCTTGACAAAACAATTCTGCTTTTCAAAAAAAAAATAAATAAATACAATATTTATACAGGGGTTATCCTAAAGCTCTAAGCGCTTTACAAATAACTACAGGTTTGAACGGTTGAGGGTCTTAGAAAGTCCGCTTGAGCGGCTCACATGTTATGGCGCAGTTTGGCAGCCGATAAGAAGTGCCCTCAGTTGAAAAAACAGACCAGAACACTGGGATCACTACTCTACTCTTTGCGAGAAGTGAGTGGGTTCTTTTAAGTCCCTCGACGGAGAGATCGAGAGACTGGGCCTACGGTTTAACGTCTTTATCCAAGAAGACACGAAGGTCTAACCATTTGCAGATGTAGAGCAAAGGCAGTACTTTCTCCTCAATTACTTTAAGACCCTGAGTGTTGGTCCGGCCGGGAATCGAACCCGAGCCTCCCGCACAGCAGACTGGCGTCTTACCAACTGGGCTAACCAGGCGGCGGTACATTTTACATGAATGAATTAAAGCCAATACTCAACCTTGCTACAGTTTTCAACTACATGCTGGTGACGTCCTAACTTTCCTTGACAGGCTGCCAAATTGAGGTAGCAAGCATATTTTAATTCATCTGCAACTGACAACAACTATCATTAATTTTCATTAGATATTATCCAGACCTTATTTAATTTTACAGTTCATCTTTTTATTCCCTTTTATTGACGCAACAGTTGTTCTGTAAAATGTCACTTACGTTTAACCTTTTTAATATACATAAGCTTCAGACTCGTAAAATTTTGCTAAATTCTGAATGCCGGCACAGGCGGTTACCCTCATATTGTCTTCCTTTAATCTTCTTTTAACCGCTCTGAAACACTGTTTCGTAAAATCTGTTTACAGAAATATAAGCAATGACTGAAAATCTAATTGCTGAAAGTTCAAGGCAAAAGGAACTTCGTTTGCAAAAGCAATACTAGACAAAAGCTAGCCTAAATAAATCACAAGTTGAGATATTGCATCTGTACTGTACCTTATCACCCAAACTCACCAGCTGAAGAGGGAACTTTTGTTCCGAAACGTTTGTGGCGAGGACACCAAAAACAAAAAGAACAAGATAGTGTTTCAGAGCGATTAAAAGAAGATTAAAGGAAGAAACTCGTAAAATCTGTTGACAGAAATATAAGCAATGACTGAAAATCTAATTGCTGAAAGCTCAAGGCAAAAGGAACTTCGTTTGCAAAAGCGATCTACGAGACAAAAACTAGCCTAGATAAATCACAAGTTGAGATATTGCATCTGTACGGTCTAGTACTATGTAAGTGTTTGAATCATGCCACTAAAAATGGGCACCCAATAAAAATATCCTTTGCTCTGAAAAGGGATATTGCTCCAAATGTCAGCTCTGTGCTGTCCATTTGGCAATGACCAAACTTTTCAACCTAGAACTCATTAAACCAAGTGTTTCACTTACTTGCCAACACATTTGAACAATTATTATTTTTTTGTGGCTAGTGCGTTGATAGATAGTAGCCACTTTGTTATCGCCTGGGTAAAAGAGTATGTTACACCACAATAGGAAGCCTAGGTAAGTCACCAAATACCAAAGGAAGCCCGCAAATTATCTAAACTTGTGGTACAGCAGTTTCGATTAAATAATACATTTATTACATTTTGCCGCTTACATTTTCTTCTTCGTGGTAACATTTAGAAACTAAATGCCAATGTTACAACCTACTAAAATTAGCTTGTAATCTATAGAACGCACAAATAAAACATTCTCAACCAGATTCAAATGGTTTTCTTAACTATCTATGTACTATAAATTTCTTCGTATTCCAAGTCTACTTGCAGTAGCACAAGCGTTTAAAAAGCGCCTTTTATTTAATAAGTATTCAACAATTTAGTATGGTAATAATATATCTTAAAGTTTCAACGTTTTTTAAATCCTTTTGATTACAAAAATAAGCAATATTACACGACGTTTCAAAGTCAGCTTGACTTCATTTTCAAGTGATAAATGTAACGGTAGTTTCGAGTTTTTTTAAATAGTTGCTAACAATGTCAACCAACAAATTAGTGCGAAAGTATCTGTTTAGAACATTTTATTGCAAATGTTCTTTGTTTACAGAGTTGAAGACTTCAGGTGTCAATCTTCTAAAGATGTTTCACATTAATTCTACCAAAAAAGTAAATTTATTTAGCAAACTAACCATGCTCATCTTTTTCTATATCTGACATTTCATGTCTCATCATAATGAGTGTTTTGAGTGCCCTGCTATAGCGACGAGCAGCTGCCACCCATTTTTCTGACTAAAATGAAAAAAGAAGCCATTAGAATGGATTGTAACAAAATATCATTGATGTATACCATCCACTAACACCATGGAAAGTGAGGAACAATCTATTAGAAAAATATTGATATTTTTGTCTGGTTATTAATCTAACAAAATAGTCAATACTAACCAATCCTGTGTTAGTATAAACCTACTAACGGTCTAACACGCATCCTGCATTCTGATTGGCTACTCTACTAGTGGTCTATTTGTGATAGCCTACTAGTAGAGAAAAGATGGCGGATCAAAATAGTAATGAGCCCCGTTTTGCTATAATATTAGAGGATTTCATCGATATTTTAATTTGTACATCCTTTTTGACCAATTAGTAGGTTTATACTAAAACAATTAAACCTCTCGGCCTCATGGACTACGAGTTTGAATAGTCCATTCAGCTTACGGCCTCATGGGCTATTGACTCGTAGTCCATTCGTCTCTAAGTCTAAATGTTAATTAGCCATTCAAATAACCAGTATATTAATTAACAAATCCATCGTTTTAGCAACTACAGTATTATAGAGTCAGTCAAGCATTTGAATAGAATCAATCTACGAGTCCAAACCTTATTTATTTTTATTGTCTTATTTACAACATTTGCAACCATCACGAGGATTTTATTGGAGCATGATTTTTATAGCCACATGCCCTTGCTGACACCAACCACAGTCATCATAGATGGGACCCTAACGGATGCTACCATTCTGGGTAAGAGTGGACCTGGGAGCAATGGTAATTAAGGGGTAGCTCCACATTCCCAAAAACTCCAGATCTCCCTTAGTTAGTGGAAAAGGTGCAAAAATACAATAGTTCAAATATGTTTTTGTAACATAACGTGTAAATGAGCTTATCAAATAAATAAATGTTGGTTCATTTAAACAAATTTCATCAACTAAATAAATTTTGCTACCAACTGGAAAAACTTATCCTTTTTAAGTACTAGAACAATTCATTTTATAATTCAGAGCAGTTTCAAGAGGTGTCAGGTTCAGTTGGTAAAGGAAGGCCAAAGAAAACATGGGAAGAAGTGGTAAAGATGGATTTGAGAGAAAGAAGAGTTAGCAAAGATTTGGCTAGAGATAGGTTAGCTTGGAAGTCAATTATCTGAAAACCGTCCAACGCATGCATGCCAGCATGTAAAACGGACGTAAAACCGAATATGATGATGATGAATCTAAACCAAATAAAAAAAACCATTAATTTTTTTCTACTTGAAATATTGTACAAGAATTTGATTGAAAAATTCTATGGTGAAATCAACGTAACTTATCACTTACTGGTTGATGAAAATACAAATAATTAACCATAATTAACCATTCATACCAACCCTTCACCCCTTTCTTCTGGAATGTAGTTAATAGAAGGAAGCCAGGAAAATTGAAGGGTCTAGTGCAAAAACGGCGTAAGTAACGTTTGATGAAGTTCTCAACTCTCATTAGATTATCCCTCTGTATCTCTTCATAACTTTTGGGAGAATTTAGCATTTCATACAAAGTCACATTGTTTATGCCTTAGACAAAAATGACATAAAATAATTTTGATCAAGTTCTCATCTCTCTCTACATTATCCTCATTATCTCTTCATAACCCTTGGGAGAATTTAGCATTTTTTTTCATAAAAAGTCACTTACGTTGTTTTTGCACTAGACTCTTCAATTACCCGGTTATGAGCATGATTTTCCAGCTGTAAAAGTGAATAGCCATCTTAAAAAGGACCTATGGTACTCTCCCTTTCCAAACCTGCCTACGATCTCCACATTAATTTTCTGGCTGTTAAAACAAGTATCTACACCACTGTTCTTTAACAGTATTATTTGTACAAAAAGTTGTGAACAGTATTTACATGATTCTTTCTCTTATTTTTTTGTAATATGAAGGGTCTAGTGCAAAAATGGCGTGACATTTGATGAAGTTTTCAACTCTCACTAGATTATCCCTCTTAGAAAAGGGATAGGAGCAAAGTCTAGCAAATACTGCAGTATAATCATAAAGCAATTAATTTTATGCCTATAATTCATTTAAGAAATAAAACATGTTTTCCGTGCCTTCATAGACTGGTGAAAACCAGGAAGAATTCGAGAGAAAATCAGTAAAAACCTGAGATGTAGTCGAGGGTTTTCACCTGTTTGAGAATTCTTACAAACTTTGCCGAGGTTTTCACCAGGCTATGGAGGCACAGACAACATGTTTTATTTCTTTTATAAAATTATTATTCTTAGTCTTAACAAAGAGAAAGACAATAACTTATATGAAGTACATACTGTAAATTCTCACAAATCGGAGACAGTCAACCATAATATTGCCGACGCCATTTTCTTGGTTCATAGCACTATGAAAACACACTTGTAGACCAATCAAAACGCATGTACTACAGTATCCAAATTATTCAATAATATTAATTATACATTCAAAAAGTTGTGCACAGTATTTACATGATTCTTTAAATCTTATTTTTTTGTAATATAAACATTAAGAAAAGGGATAGGAGAAAAGTCTAGCAAATACAGTATATAATCATAATAAAAGCAATTAATTTTACAGGTGCGGATCCAGGATTTTTTCAAAGAGGGGGTTGTAAGTTTGCGAGTTCAAGGCAAACGTCCTAAGGCCGAGGGAATGGGGGAGGGGGGAGGGTATGGGTTATGTTTGAATACAGTCGCAAAATGGTTTGTTCTTCCCTAAATGACGATCAGTCAATCGGCTATTGCTTAAAGCAATAAGAAATTATAATTTTTTTTTGGTATGAAAAAGGGACAGACATGGGTAGCCAGACAAGTTTGAAAACTTCCCAAAGGGAGGGTTGCAATGCCAACCTCCTCAACCCACCCCTGGATCCATCTATGTTTTATGCCTATATTTCATTAGTTTTTGTAATTTCAATACAACTATTCATTTATTCATCATAAGCACTACTCTATTAACTTATGAGTATTTTTCACAATTAACAACTCAACTGCATATTAAGCAACTGTTTATTACAGCATAAAATCAAGGCAGACCAATTCACCAGGGTTCTACTACAATACTACAATAAGTATAATTATGAATATGATCAAAATTTGTGTGAGCAAGTTTGACAGAGGATTTTAAAATAAACAGACACTGAAGGTATTAAGGTGCAGAACAGACAGTTCACATAGCACCAAGGCCATGTTTCTTATTTCCAATCCTTTGTGAGCTAAGTGACCCATGGAGCCAGCATTTATCTCTGGTTTCTGTAGTGCTCAGTTGATGAAAGTCATTAACTTCCCCTGGACAGGATAATAATCCATTACAGGCTACAGATGCCGGCACTCATTAAGCTACCCATGAAGGATGGAAAGCTGAGTTACAGCTTACTGTAGATGGAAAAGAAGATCGCACAAATCTTCAAATCTCAACAAAGCAGACGATCAAACCGGGATCTTGTGGCTAGTAGGAAGAGATCTTACCAACTGCACCAACAGTGCCCTAATGTAGCTCACATGTGCTATTAATATTGTACTATCATTCAAGCCTCAAGCCTCAAAAGCTATTACTGCAACATAGCTACATTTCTTACCTTGAAGCACTCTGTCCCTTTTAGTTTGTGATGTTGTGCTCTATGTAGTTTTTCTGCTATTGAGCATTCCCACAACTGTTTTGCCTGAAGGGATTGTCATGTTTTCATACATTTATGAGAGCATGTGTCTGAATTCTTTATCTATGTATGATGTAAACAAACATTAAAGAGCTATAGCACCCAATCAAGTTGGTCGGCCTGTGGCTGGACACGTACAGTATTATGTTAGCATCAGATATAATATGATTTATGCATGCACAGTTTGTATTTTTAATCAAATGTTGACGAGTCAAATTAGGAAATAACTGTCAAAATTCACAGCTGTTAAAATGCCATGCACAATTGGTTAAAAACCGCCTTTAATGAATGAATGTGCTACCTTCAATTTTTTGATTGAGATCAATTAAAACTTTCAGCAAAGTGCATGCAAAAAACTCAATAATTTTAAGTGAATATGTACTTGATAAATTGTTGCTTGAGTGTTTTACATTAAAGGGAAACTGATGAAGCTAAAAGCAGAAAAGTTTAAGATGCCAAGAATTGTTTGCAGAAAGTAATTTTATTGTCACTGACTTTACAGTACATCAATGGAAATGAAGAAGCATTAGCCTGTCCTAGGTTTGTAACTACACTTAAGTTGCAGTATGGAAATTGTATTAAACTAGTAAATACTTTGAGCCAATTAAGTGTTCTTTTTATGCTCTGCATTTTCTACTTCTATCAGTTTTAAACACATTGATTTCTTCCTTGCTAACATTTTCAAATCTGGCCATACTTTTGAAACCATTAACATGACAATTTTGTAATTTCACATGACTGTGAAATTACAAATGACAAATTAATGAAATTTCACATCAAAATTAAAGTAATACCCATGGTATTACTGTCAGTAGTACATTAATTTTTCTCGTTTAAAGATGTATGTAAAAACCACAAGTTCCATGGCTTATGGCTGGATTTCTTTATGTTTTTATGAGTTAGAAATACAAAAATTAACAATTATTTATCAAACCATTTGTCAAAGAAAATATTTCTCATCATTAATTATAATAATTATGCAATAATAGATTATTTCTTTTCTCCCCTAATAATAAAAATATTAATAATACTATAATTTTTATTTCAACTCACCTGGCTGAACTCTAGAAGTTCTAGTTCACACATGAGTATATTGCTTGAGTCCACTTGCAATGACTCACAGTTGGGTTTGTCTGACAGAGAAAGTATGATGTGGCATAATTCCTTCATGTGCATACTTTCCAAGCAACCATCAAGTATCTCTGAGAACTCATTATCTCCTGTGTCAAATGATCAAGAGTTCATCCATTCATTTCCAAAAATAAGGCAATTTTCTTCATGTCAGTGATACTAAGCTTTAACATGTGCTAGCTACTGTAGCTAAATCCTTTACAAGCCAAGAGGCCCACAGAGCCAGTACTTATCTCTGGTTTCTGTAGTGTTTAAAAGCAGACAAAAAGTCCTTGACTACCCCTGGACAGGACACTAATCCATTGCAGGTTTAGCTCATTAATTTATAAATACTGTAACCTACCCCGGAAGGTTGGATGAGTTAGCTTAGGCACAAATGAAGTTACACAAAAATATTCAAATCTCGGCTGGGTATCGAACTGGAAACCTTGTGGTTGGAAGGCAGAGATCTTACTAACTGTGCCAACTATACCTGCCCTTTTACGTGTCATTGAAACAAAAAGAAGCTTGTACTTTATTGTAAAAAAAAATCTTCTACACTACAAGTTTGTGTACCTTCACCAATAACAATCTCTTTTTCATCTTCTTCAATGATTCTTTCATTTTGCAAGAAAATCTTTAACTTCACTGAAACAATAATTAAAAAACAGAAATTAATGTCCCAAAGGGTATTTCATAGAAATAAAAACTTAAAATGATCACATAACCCAAATATGATTCATCTCAGTCGTTAAACCCTTTCTCAATCAAGTTAAACATGCTCAGAAGTTCATCATCAATAGGTACTTTTAAAAATAAAAATTATTTCCTTCATTGAAAAACCACATTTTAAAACAATGTTTAAAAACAACCTGTTTATTAGGAACATCAAGAATTCTGCGGCAGGTGTAATTTACAGAATGCAGAATGCTAAATGCAGTATTACTACAGTATACTACCTCAGCAAAAGTACATCCATGCCTAAATCCTAACCCTGACCCTATACCCAAAGTGCTTGAATGGAAAGTTACATGTACTGTATTATAGCCATGATTACAGAAAAGTATGTGATACACGTTTTTCTGCTGACTTACATACTGTAGTATAATAACGGTTGTCACATTTTGCATTCAGTATTCTGCAAGTTACCCCCGCCAAGAATTCTGTGGAAGTAAGTACTGTATATCCAATCAAAGGCATCCTGTATGGTAAGCTCATGGGGCAATGGTTTCTTACAGCTCTTAAGCATTGAGGTAAAATAAGGTTAAAAGGTTTGGATCTACTCTAAAATGTCAATAGCTAATAAAAACTATATACATTTACTCTGATGTACTGTAGAATGATTACCAATGCCGTTTATGTTCTGCACTTAAATATTTGATTTTGTAAGTTCTGACATAGTTGGATCTATTAATTTTAAAATTAATGACACATAAACACTACATCATAGTATAGTTGGATAAGCATGACACTCAAACTTATCAACTATTTCAAGGTCCAAAGTTCATATCAGCTCATAATTCTTGATTAAGCAGCAAAAAATACCAAAAAATCAGGCAAAAAATATTGCAATAATAAAAATAGAAGCCACAATACTGCAGAGAGCTGCAAACTCTTATTGACAGATAACTTTATGTTTTAAAATTATTTATGGAAGTTGTGGGTTGATGAGTTGAAAGAGTAATGATGATACTTTTTGTACATTTGCTGCCTTCTGAATTTGAAATGAAATTCTGAACATGCTGTTGTTTATGTGTGACATACTGATCAACCACAATAACTCTTGAACTAAAGCTTCATGAGCTGAAAACCCAGGAAGCAACTTGCTATCCTGTATAATATATGAGTTTAAAATCTGAGGCAGTGACCCTATAGCAATAAATACAATAACAACAATAATAATATGTAGCAGTTTTAATGTCCCTTTCCCAGCATGCTTTGATCGTCATTTGGTTTTAAAAACACTGATGGCTATTTGCAACAGTCTGAGCATTACCATTGGCATTATTAAAACATCCTTCCTTCCCATATCCTTCTCTAAGCACCATATAATTATGGTTCGGGGAAAACCGGAGTACTATACCCAGCTGCTACTGCATCTGTGTAGAGGACACAGAAAACAGTAAACCTGTTAAATGAAAAATAAAATTTACCCAACATCTTGTCAACTATTAGTTTTGAGAATAAGTTGACCTATCTTATGGGTGACTTTAACATCAATATTCTTAATGCTGAATCCCATCAGCCCACCGAGGATTTTATAAATCTTATGACTTCTAATTGTCTATATCCTTTAATTTCGAAACCTACCCGAATTACTCATTCCACAGCCACCTTAATAGACAATATATTCACTAATAACCTTGAATTTAACATGGTTAGTGGTATTATTTATTCTGACATTTCTGATCACCTCCCAGTTTTTCAAATCACTCAATTCAAGTTAGTTTTCGAACCTCCTCCTCCCAGAAAGCATATTCGTCTTATTAATCCTCAAAATATTTTAAAATTCCGATCTAAATTAGCTGAGATTGATTGGTCTTTTCTTCAAAATCTTGATTCAGTTAACAACTGTTATGATGCCTTTTACAACCGACTTAATTCTGCTTATAAGCAGTCTTTTCCTTTAAAA
>JAOBBB020368178.1:0-10134 GCA_025331005.2 Zoanthus gigantus
TACTACTACTACTACTACTATTACTACTACTACTACTATTACTACTACTACTACTACTACTACTACTACTACTACTAATAATAATAATAATAATAATTATAATAAAATAGCGTCCTACTGCAGGCTTCTAAGGCGCTACTAATAAGATTTGATATAAAAAATAAAATATTACTGACAATAAAAATATGATAAGTTACTGATAATAAAAAAAGATCTATGAAAATATGTTTTTAACTTTTTCTTAAAACTATATAAATTATTAACATTTCTGATATCCAGAATTTTAATAGCATCATTTCAATTGCCTTTACATCTGCACTCAATATGACACACATTGTTTCCTATAGTCACTGCAGTTTTCGTCAAAACTTCCAAACTATTTGCCTGATTGTTCTCTGAGGGAAGGTATGTGAAGGACAAGTTATGACAATTGACCATATAAAATTTCATTGTGTTCCGCTGTGATCTGAACATATTTACATCTTCCTAGTTTAAGATCATGATAATGTTACACTGTTTATTGACATTTTCTTTATTTTGAACTTTTACTTTCAATGTTTTGCCAACAATTTACAAATAAACTAAACTGCTTTTATGTAGAAATCAGTGTGCTAAGGTTGCTAGATTAGATAAAAATTTTAAAAAAAATGTGTATTTTTGCCATTTCTACCAACGGGCATGCACCAACATGGTACACGAGGCCTACACTCTCACCATTTTCATATACTTTACAGTACCATTAGTTTTCAATACACTTCTTTGCTCCACCTAATTCAATGTCCTTCCCTTTTTCTGTTAAACCCAACTTCCTGTGACACATCGTCATTCAATCAACATGTGCCCATTGTTTGGAGAAAGAGGTTTTCAGGCAGAACAGAACCTACATTTATAATAAATTGCTTTGACTTGGAATGGGAGCACAAACATTTCCAAATCTTAATTGGTAGGACACAATATTTTACTAGAAACTCAGACTAGATTGAACACAAGTTTTCTAGTCTGTCAAAACTTAATTATACTGGTGTGGATTAATGGACTACTGTACCTCGACTGAACTTTGAATGCTGAACTACATACCTATCTCTATAGTAAATTGGGCCAAGTGCATGAAATCTTTCCTGTCCTGCAGTATCCTGTTGAAAATAGACAGCAGTACACATAATTATTTTATACATCAATCGGAAGGCTTAGGTGGGATGAGAAACATTGCATGCATGACAAAATTTTAGCAAATGTCTGCTAGGGAGACTAAAAGCAGTCTGAAGTGAAAAAAATAACATTCTACTATATAAATGCATAACATTTCCACCAGACTAGACAGGCCTGAGGACTAAAGGCAAGGTATTGCCAAAACAAAAGGTTTCCTGCAAACCACAATTCCTACTCTCCCTTTATGAGTATAATTTTCTCATCTATAACACAGGCTTTCCAAACTTAAAATTCTATTTTTTTGTGTGTCTATGACTTGTTTCTAAAGTTTTGGTACAAACAACTGTTGTACTTAGTGTTAGATACTACATAAGTAACAGCTTCCGTATAAGAGAATGGATAGGAATTTGTTGTCTTTCTAAAAACGTGTAAATTACCACCTAGTTTGAAATAAATTTTATCTACCTCTAACATCCTGCTTATTAATTATTTTGTGTTTTGTACTGGGTTTTTTGTTATTTTGAGGCCGCTGGATGGATAATATATTAACAAAAAGTGTTTGGGAATAAGCCTGTGTCTATACTGGCAAGTGCATCCATTACCTAAAACAACCCACCAAATTAGTATCAGTTTATGCAGCAGTCACAAAATGATTGATCCATCCTGCTCCAAATTATGATTAATATATACAGTATTTTTAAAACATAACTCTACATAACCTACCCAAATTGCAAGGTTGACTCTTTGCCCCTCAATATTTAGTCTTTTGTTCATAAATGAGGCCTGAAAATAACAGGTACAAACAATTAAGAAATAGAAGACTTAAGAAATAAAACATTTTCCCTGTGCCTTTATAGCCTGATGAAAACCTATGAGGTAAATATTTGGGAGAATTTGATAGCAGATCAACAAAAAACTGAGACACAGTGAAGGGTTTTCACACGCTTAAGATTTCTCATAAACTTTGCCGAGGTTGTCACTAGGCTATGAAAGCACCAAGATGTTTTATTTGTCTTATAAAATTGTTATTTTTTGACTTACAGAGAAAAACAATAAAAAAATTATGCAAAGTGTGTATGGGATTGCATTGTTATAGTTCTTTCATAAAATTGTAGATTCTCAAGACTTGGTTAGCAGACACAGACTGTAGTTTGTGGTACAACATGGAGAAACAGTGGTCTGATGAATGTCCTCAAACTGTAATTTAATCATTTGGCCCTAGCTTGAACATCATCTCGATCACATCCCAGTGGTCAACAAGCAGAAGCTCAAGGTGTGGAAGTTACAAGATCCAGCTTTCACCTGCCAGTTCCAAGATACTTTCTGTGCCAAGGTCTCTGCCAAACCAGGTGTAAAGTCTATAAATCCTGTGGAAGATGCCTGGTCGAAGTTGAAGGTACCCCTGCTGGAAACAGCTGTGGAGGTATGCAGTCACACCAAGAACCATCAATGGTAGCCTGAAACCAGGTGGTGGAATGAACACCTGAAGAAGGCTGTCGAGAAGAAGCTGGCTGGGTTCAAAGTGTACAGGGTCCATGCTGAGCAAGCAAAACCAGCAAAGCTAAAGGTGCTAAAAATACAACATATACCAAAAGCAAAACAAGTGTTCAAGCATGTAATTTGGTTTGTCAAGTTTGAAGCTGAAAAGAAAGTGTTCATGGAAGTCTCAGAAATGACAGTAAGGTATTCAAAATTGCCAAGCAGATGGATAAAACCAACCAGGGTGTGGTGGGCAACAGGGATCGTACACTTATCTGGCACAGATCCAGGTTTTTAGGAGAGCAGGTTTGATGAAATGGGCTGTACCAGTAGGGGCGTCTTGGGGCATCCTCTCCCCGAAAATGTTTAGTCCTCAGAAATGCAATTTCCACCAATCTGAGGCAAAGTCAGCTGACTGTATCTATTTAATATTTGTACAAGGTTTGATATTAGCTGTTTTGATTTAGGGGGTTTAATCGAACCCCCAACCTTCCTCCCCCCATCCTAGATCTGCCACAGCTTGTTGGAAAATAAAATTCCAGGACTGTCAAAGGGATTTTCAGTGTGTTTTCCGGGAGTTTTCTAGGAGTATTATAATTTTAAATATGTCAGAAAAGATAAAGTAAAAATATATGTTTTGGTATGCATTTATTGCATTTAGAATTGCAGAAAATTAAGTCAGCCTTATTGCAAATTACTTCATCTATTAATTAAAAGCACTTCTAAAACATCCAAAAACAGAAACTCATTCAACAATATTTCACTTTAATTCTTTGTTTTCCAGGAATTCTGGCAGGAACTTTAACAAAATTTCAAAATTTCCAGGACTTTCCAGGAGAATATAAAATTCCAGGATTTTCCAGGAGAATATAAAATTCCAAGACATTCCAGGATATCATAAAATTCCAGGACTTTCCAGGAGAATATAAAATTTCAGAACTTTCCAGGAGGAAAGTCCTTCATCCTCTGATGAAGGACTAACGTCCGAAACGTCAGTAAGTATTCTCTCTTTTTTACGGTGTAGAATTTACATTTTTATTACTAAATTGTTTTTATAAAATTCCAGGACTTTCCAGGAGAATATAAAATTCCAAGACTTTTCAGGATAATATAAAATTTTAGGACTATCCTGGAAAATATAAAATTCCAGGACTTTCCATGAGAATATAAAATTCCAAGACTTTCAAGGATAATATAAAATTCCAGGACTTTCCAGGAGTATACAAAATGCCAGGAAGTGTATGAGCACTTGGAGAAGATGTGTGTTAAGAATGACACTGATGAGCTCCCACTCAGTGATGATGAGAGGTTGAAGGCATGGACTGAGTATTAAGACAAACTACTCAATTGAGTTTAAGTGGCCACGAGAGATGCTCCCCAAGGTTCCTCCTGTGGTGGGCCCATCCCCCCCTGTCACCTTGGAGCTTGTCTGCAAAGCCCTCACAGATCTGTCAGTGAAAGAATCAGTAGGCGTGCAATCATTCACTCACCTTGGCTCACTGAGGCGTGCAATGGCATGCGGTGACTTAACTGACTAAAAGCACAACAATGCAGGTGCTTGTAGATTTCATCTGCTTTTTTACCACAAAGGAGACAAACCGTCTAGACTGCTTTCAGCAAAAATAATTATTTTTGATTCATTTAAATGGGTTTTTCTTAACATGAAAGAGCTCATTTTTTATGACCTCAACTTTTGAGGGACAATTAAAAAATAATTCTTGGTTGTACAACAAGCAAAGGAGCAATCAAAAGAAAAAAAACAGAGGGACCTGCAGCTACATGATTTTCCGCAAATTCTAAAAGCAAAGAAGCACGATGACCTGTTTTGAAAAAGTAAGAAGTCACTGCTTACAAATACCAAGAGTGATAAATTATATATTTTAGGCGTGTGATGGATTGCACATCTCGCTCTCGTTAGGCATGTGAATAGATGTGCACATGCAATCGCACGCCTTTTATTGACAAACCTGCACTCAAGAAGATGAGACCTGGCAAAGATGTAGGTCCCACTGGCATCATTGCAGATGTGCCCATTGCAGTAGGCAAGGAGGGTGTTAACTGGCATGGGAGAAGCAGCAATGCCACATCCATCCTATGGTGGACATCAATGCCCTGTAGTTGCATTGATCCAAGTAAGAGGCAAACTAATGCCATGCCAGCTGCAAGAGAAGTCACTGCCAACAAACTATTCTACTTTCCCTTCATTTGTCTGGAGAATGCATTCAAGTGAATCCTTGGAAAATGCTGTGGTGGGGAATGAAAAGATTGGACACTGTGCGTGAAAGTTGGCATGCATCAGGGCTCAGTCCAGCTCTTCATCACCACCCAGGAGGGTGCTCTCATAAGAGTTTTGCTTTAGTGTGCCCTGGGAACTTCTCTATGCTGATGAACTTGGTATTATCACTAACTCTCTGGAGGAATGTGTAAGCAAGCTGAAAGTGTGGAAGGAGTGTATAGAGAGCAAGGGCCTAAGAGTAAGAATCAAGTAGACAAAGTTCATGGTATCTGTTCTATGTCTCAGATGACTCCTTCTGTGGTGTCTGGCACGGAAGTGTGGTGCTAATTCCATTTTGTGCACCCAGTGTAACATTTGGGAGTGGCAGTTACAAGCTTGCCAGATGTGGATGTATTTGGGGAAAGTTCAAGAAGCTTCTTCCCATCCTTATCTCAAAGCATGTCACATGGGAAGCTGTTCTCTGCCTGGGTTTGAGATTCTCATGCTGCACGGTTGTGAAATGTGGGCTCCTAACCCTGACAACCTGCAGCGGCTTCAAGGGCGTAGCCAGCATTTTAAAGAGAGGGGTTACCAAATCACTAAAAGCTGTTTGGTCCATGATAAATATCGCAGTGTGGTGGCTCTAAAAATTGACACAGTGAAGGTTCACTTCCTTCCGTTTCAAGTTAAAAAGCGATGCAAGGAGGCAACAAAACTTTTTTCAATGAGTCATTGCTTTAAAGATTAAAATGTGCATGTTATAGAATCACCAACCTTAGCATTTTGAAGTTTTATTGACCAGCAAGGACATTGGCAAGGTGTGAGAAGGGGGTTCCAGAATCCCTGGAACCCCTCCTGGCTACGCCCCAGCACTTTGTTCCAATGATAGATCAATGACAGAATAGATGTTTATTTTCAAGCTATTAGAGGAAGTCGTCTTCAACACACTGCTAGCCAGACTTGGATTGGAGTAGGTAACAGCAGTGCTGTGTCTGGGCATGTCTCACAGGCTGAGACATGTATCAGCTCTATCATTAGTATGGCCATTCCTGGAAAGAGAGGTAGAGGCTGACCTAGGAAGACCTGGTCTGAGTTTATCAAAATCAACTTGAAAGCTTGCAACCTGGCCATTGCTGACCCGCTGGACAGAATTGCATGGAGGGCTGGTGTATGACATAGGCACATGCTGCCAACCCTGAACCCTGGGATACCCACAGCAAATGAATACTAATCTATGGAACAGACATACAGGTATCACCATCACCATGCATATCATCATCACCTTTACTATTAATATCACCATCTTTGTTACCTCTACCATCATCATCATCATCATCACCCTCGTCATCATCATTATCACCATCGTTATCATCATCACCATCGATCATCACCATCGTCATCATCATCATCATCACCATCCATCATCACCATCCATCATCACCATCGTCATCATCATCATCATCATCATCATCATCACCATTGTCATCTTCATCATCACCATCGTCACCATCATCATTAAAGTCACTACCATCACTGAGTAACTTAGCAACCCAGCCGCTGCCTCTTATTAAAACCATGTGTTATATAACAAAATACTTTTGCTTTTTTTATACAACTAGTTAATGCAATGTTTAATCTGTTTTTATTTCGTTAACTCTTTGATAACATATTTCAAAATTAACTTGATTTCAAAATCACTTGATACTATAACAGAAGATGGTGATGATCCAAACATATTTTCAGGTGGGTTCAATGCATTTTCCAGTACATTAACACCAACATTAATTATTCCTTTGTAAAAATAGTTATTAATGTTGAAAATTATCCAAATAACAATGCATGTGACTTATTGTACTTCCTGTAAAAGCATATATGGGCATTTGATAGTAAATAAAACTTTACACCTTTTTATTCAAGCAAAAGGCACAGTAATTGTAGATTTCAATCCATACAGAATAATTTAATCTACAAACATTTATAAAATATGCATAAAGTTTCAAGGCAACGTTCAAAATTAATTATAACGTACAACAAAATATTTTCTGATAAAGAAACTTTTCGTTACGAAACAACTACTACGTCTACAAAACTTTAAATATCTGGAAAGGTTCCAGTTAAAGCGAAGGCCTTTCTAGATACCAAAAATATAAAACTTGAACTAATTTAAAATATAAGTTTTGACACAAGAATAACAATGCCCAGCTCACCATTAGAATTTAGAAAAACATCTAATAGTACAAGAAAGTGAAAGAAGAACTGAGAAGACATTATGAGATTAAACACCCCTTTAAACAAAGCCTCTTGTTTAAAAATAAAAGTTATATTTTACTCTATAGGAAGCTAAACTACGAATTTCTAAGCCATAGGAATAAAAGTCTGTAAGTTATATATATTACATTCACGTGATGGGAAACCTTTGTAAATTATTAAATAAACAAAAAACATATAATAAAAAAATTAATATGATTTTGGTTGCATAAGTTGGTACACTTTGCATCTGTGTATCGAATAATTTCTGCGAATATTCCATCGCAGCTCGACATTGGTAACTATTAACGAAAAAAGGAAAAAAAAATTTTTTTTTTTTTCCACAAACCTGCAGCGTTGTCAAATGTTTGTCATTGAATTTATCCTGGACATATCTCAACATTAATGAGGTTTTCCCAACACAGCCTTCTCCAAGAAGGACAATTTTAAATTGATTTTTTCTTGACGGCCCAGCCATGTGAAAAATCTATCCCCGTCTCTTTATGAATATTTTATCCTAACACACAGAAAGAATGGATGCTTGAGATGTTCTAAGAGAAATGTACAAAGTTTCAATCAGCTTCCGGACGCCATTTTTTGTCTATTGCACATTCACTGCGCCCCTCGTGATGCGATGCTCGTCACTTTTATCGGGTGAATTCGTCACAACGTCGGAAAGAGTCGGACTTAAGTAAAAGAGCCTGCGTTGTAATTCAATTTCTTGTCCAGCAGTTTTTATGCATGCGCAGAAATTTCAACCGCCATATTAACATTTGCACGTGCGGGTGTAACAAACTTTGAACACTCAAAATGGTACGGAAAAATTACAATGTTCTATCATTTTCAATTTTTTTAAAACCTAAAACTTAATCTTTTTTTGTTTGCCCAAAGGTTTCTTTGAATCCTGTTCAGATTCTAAATGCTGGAGCCGAAGAAGAGAGGGCCGAAACTGCTCGTTTGGTGAGAAACTTAGTGTTTTTTTAGCTTCGTTTATATTATACATGTCAAGCTAGCACAAGCATTCTTGATTTTATATACTATTATCTCAAACAGTGCGATTGTCTTTTACATGTCTTTTTCCTTTTGGATTTAATATGCAGCTTTCTAGATTTGTGTGTTTACCGAAATAGGCGTATAATCGCGGAGCTGTCAAAATACAAACGCGTGTTGAAATGAACATTTTTTCGGGAAACTTATATGTTTTGACAGTTTGTTGTCAGGGAGAGCTTGGTCATATTTTTGGGGGGTTTTCGAAGCATTTGGAATTAAAATTTTAAAACAGAAAAATGTTGAATATGATTGATTTGGTGTGGGATGCTGAAGCTATATCTACTGTGAGGAGTTTTTCAGCGGTGAAACTCTGGGTGCGGATTGATATAAAACCTTACTAGTTAGCTGTTTTTTATCAGCTACGTTAAATGAAACCACAACAGTAATAATGAGAGCCAAATTAAACTTTTTAAAAACATTTTCACATACTTTTATCTTTCCTCTGTTTTCAAAAGCTTTCCTAGCCAACATACAATAGACATTTATTGTCTTTTTAAAATCATCAAATATGTGCATTGAACCATAAACTTTGTTAAAGGAAATATTAACAAAAAATGTATTATATTTTTGGGGATAGTTTCCTTATTGGGGCGTACTGGGTCCTGCTGGGTTAGGGTTAGTATTAGCTATATAGGAAGTAGGTGAGATATTTTTGCATAGACTGTCTGCAAAATTAAGTATGCCCCAATACGGAAATTTTACCTATTTTTATATATTTACAGTTGAATCTCAATTATCCGACATTGATTATCCGGATTTCTTGATCATCCGGACTTTTTCTCTAGTCCCAATTTTTGTAATAAATATTCATTAGTCATTATCAAGATTTGCAACCATATTGTTTTTATGCACTAGTCAATTGACAGCCCTGCACCTTCCCCCCCATCCCTTTGCGCATTAGTGGGGCATAAGCGGGTACTTCATGGAGCATTCACCCTACATTACAGTCCCGGTGGTCGGGAAAAGCGCCTTCTTTCACTGCTTTCACTTTGTGCACCGAGCGGGGAATTCACTCTTGGTCATGCAGCGGCTCTGTGTGATTCTGGTCAGTGGTATTTTTTTTGTGCCAGTCCTACTCCGCCAGCCATGACATGAGGGTGTATTTATTTACATGGCGATCGCGACTTGCAAATTGCTTTTCCTTCTTTGAAGCTAGATAAAATGCTGTGCAAAGTCAGAAACCAGGCTAATAATATCAGGAAAGCGGTAGTAGCCAATGACTTACAAGAACTTATTGAAAAAGGTAAGCACATTGTCTTGTAGGGGTAGCAGTGGGTCCTTGAGTCTCGGCAAAATTTAGTAGGGTCTCGGATTCTTGGATTTTAGAATCAGGGTCTCGGAATCTCGAATTTTTGCCTCAAGATTCTATCAAACAGTGAATGTATGGAGTACTTTTTTTCTTAAATCTCTGTCTCGGATTTTAAACCCGCATCGTGGCGTCTCGGCAAGTCTCGGATTTTATTAAATACCCATCGCTACCCCTTCTTGTCTTTCTGGTTTTTGAGCTTGCATAGTTGGGATTCCATAGTTCATTGGTAAGTTTGCAACGAATTTCGCAGCAACTTCTGAACGAACCTCAAAGCACTTCCTTAAAAAGCACAGTGAAATCGACTAAAAAAAGTGAGCAAACTTTATATAACATAGACAAATGAATTGGTTATCGACACAAGAGGAATTTATGATATGTTGCTTTATAAAATAAACTTGTTACGTTATGACAATTTGTGTTGGTATAATCAACTTCTGAAAACTAGTAATTCGCATTCACTCACTAACAATTCCCCGGGGACCATGGCATTCACCTCACATATTGTCCCCGCAGACCGAAGTGCTCATTGCCTTTCACTTGCCAAAATGGTGAATGCCCCGTTAAAATGTGAAGGCTTTAACCTTGGGTTAAGCAAAACTTTAAGGAGCAATTTCTAGGAAAAGAATTACAATTCTTAGGCCAAGTAAAAAATAAATAAACAAAATTGGTTACTAGCATTCTCGTC
>JAOBBB020368189.1:0-10134 GCA_025331005.2 Zoanthus gigantus
AGATCTGAGCCGTCGAGCGATTAAACATTAGCCTCTGGCTAGGAAGAATGGGCAACCACTTCCTTCGCAATGGACGTAACATTAAAAAAAATAAAGTATTTTTGTCCCATCTTTTTTTAAAAATAAAAAAAGCCACCTTAAAGAAGTTAATAAATCAATATTACAAAATTATTTAAAGTAAATCGCAGTAAAGTGTAGCGCCCGGGTTAAAATACCCACGATGCATGGCCAGTAGCTCTATAACTTTATTTAAGTCTCAAATGAAGAAATCTGCCCCAAGGGAGCACGGTAATGTACGCTTTATTGACGTAATGTGCCTTTCCCCCTCCTACTCAGGATGAGCCTACTTATTTTCTTCCAGCTGACTTTGTTTTACTATGTAAAAATAATATAAAGTTTCTAAGAAGCATTGCCAACTTTCATATCGTGAGGGCCTGCGTACGAATCCCTTAATTCTCATAACTGCAAAATAAGACCTATATAAAAAGATAAACTGCATTGTAAATAGCAAAACCCCAAAGTTTGGTGTTTAACGGATGAATTGTTTACCATTTACAACTGTTTTAAAATACAAGAATTTCCAAAGAAATGTTTGGCTTCCCGACACTTGTGCAGAATTGTCCGCAACTCCTACGTTTCTTAGGAAATGTTTGTATTTTAAAACAGCTATAAATCATTAACTATTGACCCTTTTAACACCAAATTTTGGGATTTTGCTATTTATAGTGTAGTCTTTCTTTCTATATAGGTCTTATTTCGCAATAAAAATAATTATGGGACTTGTACCCAGGCTCTCACGATATGAAAGTTAGCAATGATAGTGTTTGGAGTGCCTGAATCGGAGAACTTTAAGTTTTACGAGGCCATTGAGTTTGAGAATAGAAACTTCTTTTTTCATTATCATCATGAAGTCGACTCGGTTTCTGGCACAACTTCAACCGTTACGTCGTCACTGAACTGCTGATCTTCTGAAGGAGTTAAATTCGATTTTTCAGGTATTTTTGTTGGGGATGCATCGGTTGTTAAGGTCTTCCCTTTTTCTCCAGTTGGGACACGTCTAATCTTAATTCCTTCTGTGTGTTCTGGGGATCTCTTTCCCTCGATGGTTAACTTTTCACTACCCGCAAGTTTAGCTTTCATAGAGTCAGGATCCAAGGTTTTAGGCAAAGTTCGTTGCCATAGAAACCTTTTCTCTATACACCCTTTGTTTTTGTTATCGCATGTGTGCGTACCACTTACCACAAGATCGCTGCCTTTAATTGTCCAACTTAGCTCTTCAGGTGTAAAACCTCTAGCATCTATCGCTAGTTCTACCTTTCCCTCGTCGTTCACTTGGAATGGAAGCAGTTCATGCTTACTCAATTTCGGCCTGCACCATACAGGAATTAAACTATCATCAAAGTGAAACATATCGAGTTCGCTGTCAAAGGTATCGATGTCAAATGGCTCGCTAAAGACCGCTTCTAATGGAGCAAGCTCAAACGTGTCCAAGAAGCGATAAGGCCTAAAGAGAGCAAATAATTAAATCTTTAGAACATTGAACGAATTGATTGTCAATTGACAATACTTTAGCATGTAGATGGAGTCGCTAACGATTATAATTTAGTTTAACGTCAAGTATAGATAGCACAGACGTGCTAGTAGCTAACTTGAAGCCACGATAATGGGCACTGGCAACGTTGGTAACTGGCTTTACCCCTTAAAACTACCATAAAAAATAGTGAGCCTGAAGGACAGTTGTTTCGGTGTACTGATATCGCCAGGGCTCACCCTTGAACGGGTTAGCTCCCACGACTACATCTTACAAGCAGCTGTTTCGTCTAGTAGAAAGCCAGGGTTTACACCTGAGCGGGCTAGCTGCCTTCGCTAGATCTTATTAGCAGATTCTTTGGCCTTTTTGGGCCTTAACAGCATGGCACAGGTAGCAAAGGGGTTCAAGGTCGTAAAAAGAACAACTTGATTAATGGTAAAAGCGCAATGCTTGTGGGATGTGGCTATGAAGATGAGTGTCAAGTATAGATAGCACAAAAGTTCTAGTAGCTAACTTGAAGCCGCGATAATGCACGAAAAATGTAATAATATGAAACAGATCAACTAGAATAGAATAAAACGAACAAAACATAAAAAAAAATACAGCAAAATAAAACAAAATAAAATGAAACAAATATAGCTGATCAATGCATATCGCAACGGTTTCAAACGCGTACGGAGTGTAAGTGACGTCATAATAAAAGTTTGACAAGTAGAAAAGTTATTATTACTGAATACTGAGTAAATTAATATTTCGAGTAAAAGAAGTTCCTGTCAGAAGATAGTTTACTTTATACCCTAAAGATTGTGAGGTCATGGAAATAAAACTATAAAAGATGGACTAACAAACGAAACCTTACCGAAACGGAAAGTTCATCAAATAGGATCCTTGGCATGTTCTCTGGAATCCAAAGAGAAGCCCCAGTAGAAAAATTGATAAAATTCCCTTTGCTGTCCACATTTTAAATGTATCAAAAAATTGAAATGTTTTTGTATAATATATCTTTTCGCGTTTTACTAAATCTTGTTTATGAAAATTGTTTTGATATGAGATCTTTTCAATTAATACACTTACTCCTCTTTTTCTATTGACTACTGTCAGTAATGATGTAGTGTGTGAAGTGTAGGTTTTTATATGCATAAAACACGTCAGCAATGTTACATTAAGTTAACGTGGCTTGCTATAGAATCACCACGTTTTACAAAAGATTACTACAGATGACGAAATTTTTACTCTATTTTTACACAAAAGATAGAATCATCCTTCAAATTTTGTGCACACAGTCACGCTTTTGGAATAGTGCAATAATTGGTAATTATTGCTCTCTTACGGACCGCAAGGCATCATGGTGCTTAAAGTATTGCGCATGCTCGACACGTCAAAAATCTAAAATGGCGTTTACTTTGTACAGTTTTCTCGAAGCAAGTCTTTTACTTGTAAATGCAATGGCTATTTTGCACGAAGAACGCTTTTTAGCAAAAAGTAAGTCTTGATGATATCAAAACTGAGAGTGGATTTAATGTTGTGTTGAACCCTATTTGTTCCTTATTTTCTTCAGTCGGTTGGGGAACGGATCAGCTAGCAGGTTTTGGAGAAGAAAGAGGAGCAAAACATCAAATTATTAACCTTATTCACTCAGTTAGAACAGTTATGAGAAGTAAGTCAAAGCATCTTGTTTGAAAGTTAAAACTGCGAGATTTTTAAAGTTGCTCAGCTGTATCGATCAAAAATATACCCTTTCTAGATCTTTGATTCAAATCAGTAAAATGTTTAAAATATAAGCATATGTTTAAAAAATACTGAGTAGGGCTGGTTGTTTAAAAAATAAACTACAGTGCAAAGGGCCTGGTTTGAATAATTTGTGGATATTTACTTAGATACAAATTTGCCCTTTGCTGTAACGTCTGAAAATAGTTTGCGTTTAAACGTTAAACGTTGAGCCAATCAAGGCTCAGAGACCATAGGCGAATCCAGGGGGAGGGTTGAGGGGGTTGCAACCCCCCTTTGGGAAGTTTTTGAACTTGTCTGGCTACTCATGTCTGACCCTTTTTCATACCAAAAACAATATATAATTTCTTATTGTTTTATGCGATAGCTGATGGACTGATCATCATTTAGGGAAGAACAAACCATTTTGTGACAGTATTCAAACATAACCCATACCCTTCCCCCTCCCCCATTCCCTCGGCCTTAGGACGTTTGCCTTGAACTGTCAAACTTACAACCCCCTCTTTGAAAAAATCCTGGATCTGCCCCTGGAGACCCTACATTTCAAAATTTATATAGAGAAGCATGTTCCATTTACCTTCCTTGCATTTATTTTTTAGCTGGTCTCTCAGTTTGTTACCAGAATGTTGGCTGTTCTGGTATTGTTTTAAGAGTAAAAGGAGATGTAACTTGTAGCTTGTTATTGAGTGTTTCAAGAAAAACAGGAGAAAATGTCAGTATGACACATTTTTTTAAGGTCAGAAGGAATTTTTTGCTATTGTTGGTTTCTGGCAAAAGAAACTATAGAAGAGGTCAGAATAAACTCACCCTATAATTTTAAAAAACATTTCAAGGTAAATATTTTATTGCCATTGGTCTAAAGAGTGTAAAGAGGTGACTTTTCAAGCAACATTAGGTCTTTGACAAAATGCTAATTAATGCTTGGCTGCTTGCACTACTTTTAGTAATGATCATAAATTCTAATGCTTTGCTCTTTCCACTATTTATAGCAATGATCATAAAATAATTCTAATGCTGCATTGCTCCTTGCACAACTTATAGCAATGATCATAAATGCTAATGCTTTACTCCTTCCACTACTTACAGAAATTGTCATATAAATGCTAATGCATTGCTCCTTCCACTACTTATACCAATGATCATAAATGCTAATGCTTTGCTCCTTCCACTACTTACAGTATAGCAATGATCATAAATGCTAATGCTTTGCTCCTTGCACTACTTATAGCAATGAACATAAATGCTAATGCTTTGCTTCTTGCACTAAAATTTTTAGCTTTTGGTTGTTGAAAATATATATTAGAGTTGCCATTATTTACTGTATGTGAAATTCAAGGACCTTTCCATGAATTACCCATTGATTTTTAATTAAGTACTGGACTTTCTAACTTAACTAAAACTTGAATGCTTTACATATTTTTTTCGACTATCAGTTCCATAATACACATACTATAAATTAACAAGCTTTATTATTTGGCTTTCCCGAGTTGGCTGAATCCTGACAATGAAAAACAAGCAATGGCAGATTGCTTTAGAATATTTGTTTTGGGGCAAAAAAATAGACCTCTTGAAGTCATGGTTGTCATATAAAAAGAAATTAACAAACAGTTTATTTTTATTAGTTTTGGAAATAAAGAAAGCAATTTTTTCCTCTTCCAGGGTTTTTAAAGACCATGACCCAACTCAAGGATTTTCCAGGGCCTGGATTTTTTCCTGAAATATAGACTTTCCAGGATTTTCAAGGAATGTGACAACCCTGATATAGACTATTATTACATAGATATGAGTGTTTTACTGTAAAATATGCCACTCATAGATTTCATATGAAACACCATCTGGGATACGAGTGACATATTTTTTATATCCTCACTAATGAAGATATCGCTGATGTCATTCCTTTGTTTTTCGTCTAGTTTTTTTTTTCCAAATACTAGTAGTAACTCATATCTATGTAATAAAAGAAAACTACACGTTAGCTGAAACATATGAAGTTTATCTTCTCATGGAAAAAAGATTTCACTCATTCGCTGCACTCACTCATATATTTTTTCCACTCAAAGATAAACTTGTATGTTTGTGCCATCATGTAATATCCTCTATATATGTATCTGTTATGCAAGTTTTTTTAGACTAAATGTAAAAATACATCAAATTTGAATTAACCATTGACAAAATTAGTTATGTAAATAAATGATCATTAAGAACAAAACATTTCTTTGCCAATTTTTCATTTTTAATCATCCTTTTTTGTATTCTCTTGCAGTTCCACTGATATTTTTTAATTCTGTTACAATTTTACTACTATTACTTATGGGATAAAAGAAGTTTAAAGCATTGAAGAGGATTTGGCTCCTGGCTTATTTTCTAAGGATAAAAACATCTTACATCAGGACATGGATAATTGCAAGACAAAGTGGAACAGCAGCAATATTATTGCAGGGCAGCCATTTTTGAAAGTTAATTGAGAAATAAAACTTTTTTTTTGTGCCTTCATAGCCCGGTGAAAACCGAGAATTCAAGAGCAGATCAGTGAAAACCCAAGATGCAGTCAAGGATTTTCATCTGCTCGAGAATTCTCACAAACTTTGCCAAGGTTTTCAGCAGCTATGAAGGCACAGACAACACGTTTTATTTCTTTTATAAAATTATTATTTTCAGTCTTAACAAAGAGAAAGACGATATACAAAGTGCATACTGTAAATTCTCACAATTCAGAGACAATCAACCACATTGCTCACATCATTTTTGTGCTTCATAGCACTATGAAAACATACTTTTAGACCAATCAAAACCCACGTACTATCCAAACTATTTTATAATTACTACTTGAAAGCTTTTTGGGTTTAAAACCACTTAATTTTTCAAAATTAAATCATTTAATTTTTAATGTGCTTCTAACATTGAGTTTTTTGTATTTCTTTATCAAAAAGTACATATTTTTAAAAGGACATCCCTAAAAATTTTTTTTCATTTGAACAAAGTGTGAATTTTTTACAAAGTTTTAAAATCAAGAAAACTATGTATTTATATGGTCAACCCCTTCCCCTGGTTGTGACGTAGATTATCATTCTTTCTCCTTCTAAGGGAGACCGGATCATAACTATAAAATTGGAATTTTAGTTATTCTTATGTCACCTATGTTGTTGCATCATGCAGCAACACTTCTCCAGGTATTTTTTCCTGCACTACAAAAAGCAGGGTTCCTTAAGTACATTACAATCCTTGGTTACAGACCTGTGTGCCAATGTTCAAATCAAAAAAAAATTTGAGGATTTTCATTTAAAATTATGTACTTTTGTATAAAGAAATAAAGAAGTTATACTTAGGCACATTAATCTAAAATCAAATAAGAATTGCAAGTTCTCTACACAAATTGTCTCAGACTTTCTTCGGTTGAAGGATCAATATTGATATGTTCATTGTTAACAAGTTACAAGACTACTTTGAGTTTTGCAGTGTTTATTCTAGGATTTGAAGAAAGTGGGGGATCTACCCCCATGCTTTGAAAAGATATGGGGGATTTTCAAAAAATGTGGGGGATTATAAGGTAATGCAATAAATGACTAAGTCATAGAATATTTTTTCCATTAAGCATCAATTATACTTTTATAATTAAGCCTTCATTATGCACAAGTCCAAAAATAAGTTTACAAACTTCAAGTTACAAAGACTTTCTAAAATATTTTCTTTTCTGAAAAGTTAACTATTTTGAATAATACAGCGACGCCATTTAAAGTGGGGAATTTGTCCTGCATGGCATCAGAAAGTTTGGGGGATTTTTTACAAAAGTGGGGGATTCCCACAGCCTAGAATAAACACTGGTTTGTTTTTTATAAATGGCAGATACTTGAAGAATATTTGTCACTGCAATTCCTTCATTTTTTGTGAAAAGGATTTAAAATTCAAGAATAATTCCCCAAGAATTCTAATTTACACAGGTGAATAAGATGTTGGATCACACCTCTCATTGCACAATATTACTGAACTAATTTACAAGGAATGTGCTAAATATGAAACTAAAAGTCATAACTTTTACACCAACATTTTTGAAAATGTATTACAAGTAGCTCGTTGATTATGGCTATGACTTGAAGCATTGAGTCATAAATAAAGTTATTATAGGCATGACAATCTTGTCAGCTCAATTAGAGGACTGGTATTTGTCTTTGCTTTGTTTTTCTCAATTATGGGAGTAAAGCCTCATACCAATGCTACACATCCTTACTTTTCATATCAACATGCAGTTGACACTTTTTACAAGGACTAAATCACAACAATACCTTAGATAATTTCTTTTCCATTTATAATAGTTAGCTAAGCATCAACTGAACAGTTTTACGTTATAACCAATCTTTGTACTGAATGTCCATCCACCACATATTAATATTTTTATCAATCAGGGCTGGGTTGTTCAAAGGCGGGTTAAATTTAACCTTGGGATAAGCAAAATTACAGCAGCAATTGCTCCTCTGAGGACAAGATTAGGGTTTTTATAAAATACTTTTAGAAATCTTTTGGAAAAAACTTGTTTATTCCAAAATTACTGGTCAAACCCATCTCTGTAAGATGTGAAACAAAAGCATGGGTTAAGAATTTAACCCTTGGTTAGCACTAACCGGCTTTTGAACAACTGGGCCCTGGAGTTCTCCCATATGGATAAGCTACTTTCATGATCATACATAGCTTAATTCCCACACTTTTGGTGGGCTACAGTTCAAGGTCTTTTTATCATATTGTGCATAGTGTTTACTTCGCATTGCAAGAGGCCTGGACATGTGGCCTGCCAAAAGTGGAAAATTACACACTGATTATGAAAGTAACCTATAGACCACTTTCAAATTCCTAGTTGCTGCTGATTAAAATTACTGCAGACTCAGAAACTTTTTTTTTTTAAATGAGGATAGTGTTTTGATGCGTTTCATAATTTATTTGAAGTGAAACTTTAGTATGTACAAATTTTCATATTTTTTAACTTAATGACTTTTAAGAGCAATGGATTGTGAAAGTTAACAAGTTTCTAATGACCAACACTGTAGACAACACAGGAAAAACTGGTTTTTAAAAGCAAGTACAATTCTGATTTAGAGCCGTACAATTATGGCTAAAATTTAACAAATTGTTTAAAAAAAGACTGAAGCTTTGCAAGGGCAAACAATTGGTAAATGTTATATGAAAAGGAAGTTTGCTTTGGGAAAACTTGTTTGTAGTTACAACTACTATTCTTAGTAGGGTTCATGTCCATCTTTTTTCACAGTTTTCAAGTATAATAATTATTAGAAAAACAACAAGGCTGACACAGAACATATGACTTCAACAATTTATTTTATTTTTCAATTTTATTTTGTCTCTACAAGTATTTTATTTGCCTATTTCACTAAACTTTACTGGAATTCAGTTCTATGATAGTTTTACAAGGTACACAATTTGAGTAAAAATTTAAAGCATCTTTATAAGTAATCAAAATGCTCAACTTGAGAATGTGGTATGTTGTGCTGTTGGAATTCTTGAACTATATTAACACAAAAAGATCTATTATACATTAGAAATCTACTCACTATCATAAATACTGCAATCTGATTGGTTACTGTACTCACTATCTATCAGGTGATAGATAGGGTCTGCGGGATGAAAACAAGTAATTCAATATGGCAGCCCTTTCCCTCTTTTCAGAAGATGTTTTGGATGAGGAATTTAATGTTCTTATTTTCCAGAGAAAACTAAATTAGCAAAAAAATATGGGCTAAAAAATCTCAAAGGTAAGGAAGAAAAAAAAAAGAATTTTAAGTATCAGTTTGACAGTTTCACTCAATGAATAGTTACTTGGGTATCATCAGCATTAGTTGTTTGAATAAATTCAATAACTGTTTATTTTATTCTTCAGAGATTTCTACTAAAAACAAATAGAATACTTGCTCTCAATTTCTATCGCCAATCAGGCTCGTATTCCAATTACTAAGTAGACAGTATTTGACCAAGTTAATAAATTTTGTTTAGTTTGAAACATCTTTTTTATAGGTAAAGAATTAACCTTTTTCTGTTACAAAATAATTTATGGCAAAATAAAAACAAGCCCATTGAATGCCTCTTGTTGCATAATCAAACCTTTGAATCATCTCTGTTAACATAAACCATTAATATTTTTTTTTTGTCTAATAGTAGTAACCATAGGTTTTTAAAAGCTAAACAGGTCTGCTGTATGATGTTGATCAAAAGACAAACAAGAATTATGCAATGTATGACAGAATAGTACTAAAATATCTCATGATAAAAGTAAACAAAAAGAAAATTTGACTGCAGTGACAATATTCTTTAGTTTTATCATTTTAGTTAAAACTTATATGTTTCAAGGTGTCTCGCCTCTTCTTCAGAGTGTACCGAGCCATTAGCCAAGCAAAACATTAAATATAATCTAAAGACAATAGAATATTAAATAACGTTGTACTAAACTAAGATAGATTAAACATTCAAGGAGCCTCAAAACATGCAAGTTTCAATTAAAATGATTAAACTAAAGAATGTTATCACTGCAGTCAAATTTACTATATTTCTTCTGCTAAACCAGAGTTAAACAAAAAGTATAGATAGCACATATATGGTAATAGCTAATGTCAAGGCACCAAAATGGGAACAAATGCCATAAATAAAAGTGAGACTGAACATTAGCAGCCATGGACAGCTGCTTTGACCTTTTTAGGCCTCATTGTCTAATCATTTTAGACCTTATCGCCTCTCTCTCATCGAGAGAGTTTCGAACAGGTTGTCCAGAAGAGATGCTTTATACTTATGACTTAGTACTTCCCAGTGAAACAATGGAAGGTCTGCTTTTGAAGTTAAAGACATGGAGGAAAGCTATGGAAAGTAAAGGTCTGAGAGTG
>JAOBBB020368200.1:0-10133 GCA_025331005.2 Zoanthus gigantus
TCTAAATATGATAAACAAGATGAAAATATAAATTAAATTATGTTAGACTGTAGTAGTTCAGGTAATATATTTGTAAGGTCACAAGGTCGCCGATTCAAACTCTTTTATCAGGTTGCAAATTTAAGTATCATTGGAGTGGAGTAAAACATTTTATTTGACTGTATGATAATCTGTTCGTAGATGCCAGGAATAACGTTTAATTGATCTAATTTTCTAAAAGTAAAATTAATCTTCTCTATACTACAAGTGCCAACCTTACCAGCCTTTAACTATAAATCACTTAGCTAATTATTTTATCGGAGTTTCACTTTAGTTTGAAAGTACAAAGAATCCTGTAACGTTGTTCTGCTAGTTTCTTATTTCCGTCTTCCATCTTCTTCACCAGGATTGCTATTTTTTCAATAAATGTACTTAAGGATGAAAGAATTGTAGTTGTTGCGGAACAGAGACCAAATTGCTCTGAAGAGGAGGTAAGGACCATTGACTTTGTTAAAAACACAGAGTTTAGCAGTTTAGCGTACAAGTCCAGCAATGTGTTTTACTTGTTAAGTTCTTTCTCTGTTTGCTAAAGATTTAACAAGTTTTTGTTTACCAAGTTTTTTCTATTTTTTCCATTTCAGTATTTAGCTCGTATACTGTTCTTGAAATCTTTGTGAATCCCCTTGTGATACTTTTGTCTCAAGTATGGTTAGTTCAAAGGCTACGTAGATAGCTTGCGGGCAGTTTACTTGCAGTTGGTGGAGAAACCAGACCGTCTGAAGCTTTTACATTTTTATTGTGTTTCAGGCTTTCCAGTGGATGAGTCATGTTTTGCCAGCGGTAGACAGTATTCATAATGTAAGGTCTTATTGTTAAAGTATCTTGTTTTCTTATGATTTTGTAGGCTAATAATTGTATGCTTACTTCATTGTTCTTTTATTGGAGTTAAAATATTGTCCAGATATCATCGAAGCCTGCTGTTTTTGTCTGAAATTCATATGAAGTATAACTTTCCTTCTTTTTCATCACTGATTTTTTTCACGTTTTCTGCCGCTTGCCATTGCAGAGCAATTTTTTAGATGGTTAATTCATTAATACTTGATATCTCCAACTGATATTGTATCATTACATCGCCTAGTTTCAAGATGGCAAGCAATGTGTTGCGATAGATTTTAAATATGCATTGTCAAAATATACATTGAGAATCCAATTTAAGCACCATTGTTGAAAAATATCTAAGATTCACCAAACGCTTGGCAATCTCGACCCAATCACTACATCTGAAGTGAAATAGCAGTCCTGTGTTCTAGCGCCTGCTGTTGCTGGATCGTGCATGTCTCATTGACTGCTGGTAAATTTCCTACTTCCCTTAAGAATTCAGTTGCTCCCCCAAGGCTTAAGAAACCGCGTTTATGACTAATAACTGTAATAACGTGTAAAAGTCGGCTGCTATCCAAATTTACACAATAATGCTCTTTTTTTCACTTTATTCAGCTTACTGTGCACATCACTCCATCGAGACTGCACCCTATGAGTCGCTAATGACATTTTGAAGACTCTTGACTCCTGAAACGTTGTCATACTCGTATTACTCCATGTCTCGGGTGCTTTTGATACTCTTGACCATGATGCCTTTATATTCCGTCTTCTTTATTTGTTAAGTAAAACCATCAACACCTAAATTTGCTCTAATTGACTTTCTCGGTGCTTGGTCATTTAAACAAGTAACAAAAATGACATCTGCAAGAAAGCCTTTTTCCTCATTAACTCTATTGGACGAATTCTGACGTATATCCCCCCTGATGCGCTCAATCTGTTAGTAAATGCACCCTTCATTTCACATTTTGAATATTTTAACAGTCATTTTTACGATCTGCCTTCCAGCGAACTTGCCAAGCTACAAAAGGAATACTGTGGCAAGACTGATCGTGAGAGCTGATCAGTTTGACCATATTACTCCTATTCTTCGGAACCTCCATTGGCTACCTAAACCTGGAAAGATTGGAATTTTAGATTCTACTTCTTACATACAAGTCCCTCAACAACTAACTCCATCCTACTTACCTGAGCTACTAGACTTTATTACAGACCTCCCACTGCCCTAACAGAAAATACTATGGTGAAAGTGCATTCTCCCTTGCTGCACCCAAACTTTGAAATTAATGCCTGAGATTGCTCTTAAGACTTACTTTGTAACTGTCATTTGACTCGTGAATAGTAATGTTTAGTTAGTTGTAGATTATATATTTTTGCTTATTACAGCATTTAACCTTTTATTTCTTTTTGTAAGTGCATCGAGATTTTTAAATGCGCATATCAAGCAAGTTATTATTATTATTATTATTATTATTATTATTATTATTAGTAGTAGTAGTAGTAGTAGTAGTAGTAAAAGTAGTAGTAGTAGTAGTAATAGTAGTAGTAGTAGTAGTAGTAGTACTAGTAGTAGTAGTAGTAGTAGTAGTAGTACTAGTAGTAGTAGTAATAGTAGTAATAGTAGTAGTAGTAGTACTAGTAGTAGTAATAGTAGTAGTAGTACTAGTAGTAGTAGTAATAGTAGTAATAAGTTAAATAGTAGTAATAGTAGTAGTAGTAGTAATAATAATAGTAGTAGTAGTACTAGTAGTAGTGCACATCAAGCAAGTTATTATTATTATTAGTAGTAGTAGTAGTAGTAGTAGTAGTAGTAATAGTAGTAATAGTAGTAGTAGTAGTAGTAGTAATAATAATAGTAGTAGTAGTACTAGTAGTAGTGCATATCAAGCAAGTTATTATTATTATTATTAGTAGTAGTAGTAGTAGTAGTAGTAATAGTAGTAGTAGTAGTAGTACGAGTAGTAGTAGTAGTAGTATTAGTAATAGTAGTAGTAGTACTAGTAGTAGTAGTAGTAGTAGTAGTAGTAGTAGTAATAGTAGTAGTACTAGTAGTAGTAGTAGTAGTAGTAGTAGTAGTAGTAGTATAGTAGTAGTAGTAGTAGTAGTAATAGTAGTAGTAGTAGTAGTAGTAGTAGTATAGTAGTAGTAGTAGTAGTAGTATAGTAGTAGTAGTAATAGTAGTAATAGTAGTAGTAGTAGTAGTAATAGTAGTAGTAGCAGTAGTAGTAGTAATAGTGGTAGTAGTAGTAGTAGTATAGTAGTAGTAGTAGTAGTAGTAATAGTAGTAGTAGTAATAGGAGTGGAAGTAGTAGTAGTAGTAGTAGTAGTAGTAGTAGTAGTAGCAGTAGTGGTAATAGTATTATTATTATTATTATTAGTAGTAGTAGTAATTATTGTAAGACGTGATTGTTGCAGTCAGTTATAATTATTCTGGTATAATAATAGTTGCACTATGACATTCTTGCTGTTACTTCGAAGTAACTAGCAATTTCTAGGAATAATTTTTATCGATCGTCCATGGTCCATTCTCTAAACCAAGAACGACTCCTAGTACGGATAAAGTTCACTATAGCCCTATTAGGTAAACTCTTCATTGAGATTGCATCAGTTCCTTTGCTCCACTAGTTTTCCCAAGTTTTAAACGCAAATGTTCTTCACCTTAAAATCATTCTCTACCAAAAGTTGCGTGGTAATAAAGAATATTGAAAATAATGACGTCACCAAATATTTGCATATTGAAACGAAACTGGGCTAACCAATTGGAACCAACAAAAATAAATCGAATATGACAATTACTCTCACCTGTTAGTGAAGCAGTAAATCCACGGGTTGACAAACGAGTTACACATAGCGAGTACGACCAACTGCAAGTTGATTGGTTCGTCGTACGAGTAAACGTCAAACTTGGTCAGAATGTAAGCCACCTGATTGGGCAGGAACAGAATCCCGATCGCCATGGCAACAACCGCACTCATGCGCATTAACTTTGTCTCCAGTTGGGTGCGCTTACGCTGTGCCGTTGTCTGGTTTATAAATTTCATCTGTTTCATGACAACAAATCGCAGATGGACATACGTTGCCAAAGTTATAAGCATGGGGACAAAGGTCGTCAAGGCACAGTACATGACAACAAGAACCTGGGCCATAGCTTTGTTGTCGATCAATTGTTTGAAGACGCACTTAGGGGTCCCTTCTATCACCTCCATTTTTCCCTCAAACAAAATCTGCGACACCCATCCGAAGTTCCAAAAGAACATCAGCGCTATATAGGCATATACTCTTCGTCGAGTGAAGGTAACCTTGTAAAAATTGGGTCTGGCAATCGCAAACCAACGCTCTATTGCCATACAGGTAACCAAGGAGACCGAGAACTTGGCAAAGACCCAAACAAAAAAACCGCGGTTAATTATACGGCAGAACAAATTGCCAGCCGTGCCTGGAGGAACGGGCACATTTTCTGGCCCCAGGACAAAAGTTGGAGAAACCAAAAGGAAAATTCCTAAACCAAAGATGAAGTTTTGTTAAGTTTAAGTCAATTTATTGGTACTATATGAAAACATTAATGCATGTTAAGTTTTGATTTTACCTAAATATGTAAGTAATTTTATTTACGGCCTTATTCAAAGAAAACATAACCCCTCCCACTCACATATTTTAATGACGGTGGGGGGAGGGGAAATCCGACAAAGGTTCATGCTTTATACCCCAATAAATCCCAACTTCAAAATTTGTTTACCCAATAAAATCTATTTTTTATCGTACCCGAAAAAGTTCCTCAGTATTTTTGTATCGGCAAATTTTATTATTTATCTTTTGATGGAGAGCTAAAACATGGCAACTTAAGTTTTCATTTTGGTCAAAAACAAAACTACACAGGAATTATCAGAATTATCTTGTAATACCACACAAGCATTAAATTGCGCTTTTTTTGTTTTTGTTGATTTGAAGTGATGAAAATACAATAGCCCAAAAAAGAAATCCCTGTTTTTTCGCGACCACAAAAAATTCCGGCACCTTCATAGACTAAGCCTAAAATCCATTTTGGCTAAATTTTCAGACCCCAAAAAATCTTTCGAACCCATTTTCCCCTTCATTACAATATGTGAGTGAGGCCCTGGTGCTGCACCAATATCGCAGAGGTTATTAATAATAATAATAATAATAATAATAATAATAATAATAATAATAATAATAATAATAATAATAATAATAATTTGTGCTGCATAAGATCAAGGTTTAAGGACCAACAGCGTTAAACACCATGTTGATAAGTCAATCGAATCTCCTTGTAGACTTTGCGGTGAACACACTAAAAGTGTCTCCCACATTGTTGCTGAGTGTAAGAAATAGGCACAGAAAGAGTACAAGAGAAGGCATGATAATTTAGCAAATATTGTATATTGAAAGTTGTTTAAAAAATATGAACTGGAGAGTAAGGACAAATGGTATGAGCATGTACCACTTGGTTGAGTAGAGAATGATAAGATCAAATTACTGTGGAACATCCATGTACAATGTGCATGACTATCCTATAGAGGCCCGAAGACCAGACATTATTCTAGTAAGCAACAACAAAGTTTGTACCATCATTGATGTAGCCATACCTGGAGACAAAAGAGTTAGCAAGAAAGAAACAGAAAAGGTTGAAAAATACCAGGACCTCAGGTGGGAGATTGAACTCAATTGTCAAATGAACGTTCAATATCTCCTTCATAAAATTTTCTCTAATTTTTTAAGGGTGCTTTCCCTGCACACAAACTGATACTACATTAGCAAGGACCAAGGAAATATTTTTAGACTCACATACCTGTGAGTGTATCAGTGATTGCAAGGGTGAATATCAGAATATTGTACGAGCTCTTTAGCATCTCTCGTTTTCGTAGGATGATGATGCACAGAAGGCCATTGGAGATAAAAGAAAATGCAGCGATAATCCCGTTGATAATATGTGTCTCTGCGACCATCGTTCACTTATACTACCACTTGTCAGTCCACCAGTGGTTTTAACGCTGCGCAATACTGCCTTTGCTATTACTAAATCTATCGAAAGCTCGGCCCAGTACCGATTGCTTTTGCGCACAACATATATAGAGCCTTAGAGGATATTGCGCTAACTCGTGAAATGTTTTTTTCCACGAGAAGATAAACTTCATATGTTCAAGCCAACGTGTAATTTTCTTTTTATTACATAGATATGAGTGTTTTAAAATTTAAAAAAAATAGACGAAAAACAAAGGAAAAACAAAGGAATGACGTCAGCAATATCTTCACTAGTGAGGGTAAGGAAAATATGTCACTCGTATCCCGGATGTAGTTTCAAATGAAATCTATGAGTGGTGTATTTTACAGTAAAACACTCATATCTATGTAATAAAGATAGACATCGAATTGTTTATTTTGCATGCCGTTCTCTCATCAAAACTGTATATAGATATAAACACACTTCGTCTATAGGTTGTGATCTGCGGTGGTAAAGTAGAAGGGGAAGCATGTCACGGACAGCTTTTTTAACTTCAGTTCTCTCACCTTCAATAAATGTTCGAAGAACATCCATCTTTGTCATGTACTGTATCCAGAGAACTGTTTCGGTGCGCAAATTTCGCAACTCATTTTTTTTGTTCTCTATTTTTTGGGACAGTTTGCAAAACATTTTAGCAGAGCACACTTTGTTATCTTTTGACAGCTGCATGTAAAGCAAGTTTACTTTTTACAGCGCATCGTTTTCTGGCTGAATGACCACTGCTAATGTTTCATCGCTGTCATCTTGGTGTTCTGATGCTTCTTGATTATTTGTTGGTGCTAAAGATGAGGAACACTCTTCAATTCAAGACCTCTGCAGGCTGAATCAACTAAAATATCACCTCATAGCCCGTGCACTAAAGCAGTTTTAGCACATACCAGTTCAAGTAAATTTTCTCCACCATGGCCCGGTTGCTCGAAAGTGAGTTAACTTTAACTCAGATCTAGAGTTAACGATAACGAGCATTAACTCTGAGTTAACTAACCATGAGTTAAAATGCTGTTGCTCGCACGGTGGTTAAACCCAAACAAACTCTGAGTTAGCTAACCCTGAGTTAAAATGCTGTTGCTCGCACGGTGGTTAAACCCAAACAAACCCTGAGTTAGCTAGCTAACCTCGATACCCGAGTTGATTTCATCTCAATTTAACTCACAGTTTAACTTTAAATTTTAAAGTTAAATTTTAATTCTGAGTTAGCGAATTTAACTCTGAGTCAAGAGTTAACTACCCTTCGAGCAAGCCCAGGATGACTTCCCATATAATCTGCATCGCACCCGACCATGCTGGCCGAGGATATTGTAGCAACGGTTGCGTATAAGAGGAGTCTTGAAAGTACTTTCATATCTTTAAGTTTTTTTTTGTATAATAATGGTACACTTTCTGCATTTGGTTCATTATAATAATGTGCGAATACTTTTCCCGCAGTAGCTCTATCTCCTGCTGTAACGGACGTTTTCGATAAACGTTAGGTGAATTTTGTACCAGGGTTTAAAGTGCATGGCAGTCATATACCCGTACCATGGAATGATCCAGTAACATCTTATATGTTCTGGTATTATGACCAACATTGTCAGCTGTATATTGTATAAGACTTCTCCGAACGTATCTTGGGGTGTCACTGCCATGGGTTACTGCTGCTTTCTTTCAAAGTTCTGAAGACTAGAGAAGCAGAAACCAATTGAATGCAATGTGTGGATAAAAAAAACTTGATGCGAATTGGTGATACATTTGAAACGAAAGTCAAATTTGCAAAGGAGCCATTTAATTTCCCTTGATCTTGTGGCCTAAATTATTGCTTGCGCAATTGATGAACTTTCAGATCATTACAACAAAAGATGCTTGCGAACGAATGCTAAACTATTCTCTGCACACGAAATGATTTCAGGACTTGGATAGAGATTCGAAGTAACGTCAGAGCTCTTATTCTCACTCTTAATTAATTGTGCAGCTGCAGAAATTGTTTGTTTTCTCTGCTTCTACGTGCAGTAAAACTCGTCAATACGGACCTTTAACGAGGACGGGAACGTAAACGACGACGGTTCAGGAAAATCTTATTTCCGACTTACTCTTTTACTTCTTTGCAATGTTCATAAGGATTTTGCTTTCTCATCTTTAAACTTTGTGAGCAGAAATTGGTTTTAAAAAGGTTTCTCCATGACGCTAAACAAATACTGTAAAAGTATCTGTTCTTAGGTCCTTGTAGTCCCGAAAACTCTGAAAAATGTCTTTTCACGTTCTAATTTTTGCGACAACTCCGTGCAGGTGCCGAACTTGATGTATTCCAACGTATTTGCTATTGTTTTTTTTGCCGTCGGCGTCACCGTTCTCCTTGCTAAAGACCAAGGTCCAGTTCCTCAAAACTCCGATTAACTAAAATCCTGGATTAAGATTAATTTGTTCATAAGTAAAGCTTTGTTATGCTTACAAATTACTGTTTAGTTTTCCCAATAAAAGAAACCTGTCAACTCCAAAATTCCTATAGAAGCTATAGAACGCAGGAAGCAGGAACATGGATTAAAAAGTTAATCCTGGATTAGCACTAATCGGGTTTTGAGGAACCAGACCCAGGCTATTAGGGACTTTAAGCAATGAGGACGGCGACGCCGACAGCAAAGAACAATAGTAAATACAATGACTGCACGTTGGAATGCATCGAGCTGAGCACCTGCACGTATTCTCGCTAGAATTACAACGTGAAAAGACCTATTTTAGAGTTGTCGAGATTACGTGGATGTAACAGGAAAAACTTTCTTAGTATTTGTTTAGCTTCATGAAGAAATATTTAATCGTTTTTCTATTCACAAAGTTTAAAGCAAAGAAACAAAACCTTAATGACCCGCACAAATAAGTAAAAAGCGAATCAGAAATGTGATTTTTCTGAGCCGTCGTCGTTCACGTTCCCGTTGCTTAAAGTCCTTCTTAACAGTGCCGCACGGTTCTCTAAAACGCAACATCGTTGGCCCTTTTCTTAATTACTGTTATGACAAATTTGTCACCAAAATATTTCTAAGTTTTGATTTTCTACACACTGTGCTATGCCTCTTCCTCTGATCCCTCCAGGTACTCTTTCATTTTGTTGCAAAAATCGTTAATTGTCGTCTGTTCATCATCATTTCCAAACATTTCAAAACTTTGTTTAGAAACCCGTAACTTTCCGAAGTACTAAAGGGTCGTCCGGCTTGCCCGTAGACCTAGGTCGTTTTGCTGGATTTCAAGAATCATAGAACTAGTTATTTGTGAGCGTCGCTTATTGATTAATGATACTGTTGCTATACGGAAATGTTATTAATTGAATTGTTATTTTTTGGCCGTGTCAACCCTTGCACGAACTAGGTTGACGTTGATGCAAATATTTTTTCTTGTTTTATCGTTATTGTGCAGCGCCGTGCTGTTTTTAAAACTTTTTATTTTGACCGTTTCGTTGATCTCTAACTTGATCCCGGCAGAATCGTCTTGGCAGAGATTAAAAGTTAAAATGAGTCAATGAGCCATGATCCAATGAGCCATGCGTCAAAATATTCAACCTGAGAAAAACCCAACCCCGACCCTAACCATAAATCTAACCTTAGGGAAGGAAGCGGTCGAGCCACAGCTCTTCCTTTTTAGTGGAACATGTAAATTTTATGAGCTGTATATTGGCAAAAATATGATATATGAGATATGGTTTATTTTATAGTGTGTATTAAAAATAAGGCGATAACTTTTACATGTTTCTAATGGTCACAATGTCTGCCTATAATGCATTTTCACTTCAGTCTACTTTTCTGAACAATCTGCGACATTTGACCACCCGCTTTGACTGCGTGTCCAAAGTATCACTGTGTAGCTTTCTGCCCGCTTTCGGAGGGAATAGCAGCACAAGAGATGAGGTTGTGGAAGCGGTTCTGGTAAATATTAAAACTAGTAAACGAGTAAATTGCACAAGTTCTATCTGTGAGCTTTATCCTCTTTTTTGCTAATATACAATCATGCAACTAAGATCACGACATCAAGTTTATATGCCGTATGGAAGACCTTTGTACGTTCTGCAGAATCGCGTAATATTTTGAAATTTTTACGTACCACGGCTGAACGATCGTACATTGTTTTAAAATGAATCTTTTGTGAGTTTAGCCGTTCTCTCATGATAAAACTGAGGACATTCCCAACGCATACCTTTCAGTTATATTTATGTCTTAGATGAATCAGGCATTGTGAGACGCGTGTAGAGTGTGGGCGAGGGACGAGATCTTAATTGCCTTGAATTTCACGCCCTCCC
>JAOBBB020368211.1:0-18944 GCA_025331005.2 Zoanthus gigantus
TGAGACATTTGTTTATTTTTCTTATGCTTATGTCGCACTGATTTTCACTGTACATAACGCTCTTATGCTTATGCTTACGCTTCCATTTATGCTTCCGTCGCTAGTGAAAACCAGCCTTTAATGTTAAGAGTAAGTTGATTATTCTTCAACCAATCACATACACGTTTAAGATCAGAGTTCAGCTTAGATTCAATTTCTGATAAAAGTTTTGAAGAAAAATACAAGAGAGTGTCATCAGCGTACAAAGTAATGTTGCAGAATTCAAGAACCTTTTGCATATCATTCATATAGACTATAACCAGTAATGGGCCCAAGATTGAGCCCAGGGCAACTCCGACTGGTACTACAGCTGGGCAGATTGGGCACTACCACAGCAGGTGACTTGGCTTCTGTTATTGTATAAGGAGTTAAATCAACTCTGCGCGGCCCAGCATCCACACCAATTAAGGTTGGAGGGCTTGCGTGATAAAATTGAGTGGTTTACCGTATTGAAAGCCTTTGTCAAGTCCTAAAACATGACTCCTGTAATTGAACCTTTATCTATGCCCAGAGGTAATTGGTCAACAAACTGAGTAGAAGCTGTTACAGTAGAGGATTTTAGCCGGAAACCAAACTGTTTTGAGGAGATGAAGTTATTCTCTGCTAGATATCCGTAGAATTGGGCGTGGATGGCTTTTTCTAAGATTTTACTCAAGGTTGGCACGTGGAGACTGGCCTATAGTTTGAAGGGTCCTGTTTGTCACCGTTCTTAAATAATGGTACAACTCTCGCATTATTCCAAGTAGATGGAAAGGTTCCTGTTTGTAATATGTTGAACAGAGATGTTAACGAAGGGGTAATGACATTAAACGGAGTCTTTTAAAAGGCGTGCACTTATTTTATCACAACCAATAGCTTTGTAGGGTTTTAAATGCTTCATAGAGTTAGTAACAAAATCTTCAGTAGTTGGCTGAAAGGAAAACCCATGACTAGATATGCTGGGATTGACTTCCGGCTAGGCAGATACATCTGGGACGTTTTTGGTCAGTTTTGTATCGATATTTACAAAAGAATAATTCAAAGCGGGGGCAATGGAGTGCGTAGAGGTGACAACAACTCCATCAACATGCAAGCTTGAGATATTATTGGAGGCCTTGGATGAGGGTAATGTACTTTTGAGTGCTTTTCAGAACTGTTAAATTACATTTCCTTGGTTTTCTTGAATCATATTAGTATATTTGTTTGATTTAGGCTTTTTAATGTCGCGGTTGATACTGTTTCTCAGTTGACGATATACGCCCTAATGCTAGCAGTTCTTGTTGCTTTTAGCTTTCCTAATATGATAATCACGTTTTCTCATTTGATCTGCGATAATTGAAGTAATCCAGGGAACCGCAAACCCTCTAACTCTTCGAGTTTTCGTTGGGGCGTTAGCCTCAGCAACGTCCACAAACAGCCGAGTTCATGTGTTAACACAATCGTCCACATCATTGGTATTATTAAAAGCGATATGCCAAAGGATGTGTTGAAGATCTTTAATAAACGACTGTTTGCTGTTTAATGAAAGACTGTTCAATTATAAATAAGTACGCTACAGTACGGATATTAAACCCGACAAAATAAATAACGTCCGTAGAGGGAGTTTTGTATACATCTTATTTAGCTCTTCACTCATGTACAAGAAGATGAAGACATATTTAACTGCTAGGTAGTCATCAGAAAGTTCAAGAGACGACAACAAAAAATGATGATAGTTATAAAAATAATATTTAATACACATTTCCTGTTCGATTTAAGAAATAAAACATTTTTTGTACCCTGGGTTTGCGTACTGACCCGGTTTATAAATAGACCCTTAGCCTTAGGCGCTCCTGTCTTCCTTTCCTGAATTATAAGGTTTGACCGTGCACACTTAATATATAGCGTTGGAATGTTGTATCTTTTCATTGTTCTGCTTAGTTAAAATATACTCGTGAGTGCTTAATTAATTGATTACCAAAGCTCCAATCCATTCCCAAACCATACAGGCAACGTCGTGCGAAGATTCCAGCACAAAAGCGTGTTCAAAGTCTCTTCGACACAAGTGAATTTCACCATCGGGAAATTTTTCCTTCATGTCATGGTAGTACTCCAGTGGGACCCAGTGGTCATTTGCACCGTAGTAAAAGATCAGTTTGTCGAGGTTTTCACGAATTGTCTACACAATCAAAGCAGAACATGCAGGTAAGAAAATGGTCTTGCATAAATTAGGGTTACCATTGGAACGCTATATACCTTTCTTTTTAAATGTTTTAAAAAGCCAATGTACAGTATATCTTCTAAAGAGATTGAGCACATAACAAGATTTTCACTCAAGGTCTTTGAACACAAGGTCAACCTCACAATAATTTTACGATTCACACTGAATTACAAGGACGTCTTAAATACAGTTAAGGTTCATCTACAGACAGCACAAGCATGCTGGTGGCAAACTTGAAGCCACTAATATGGGAAGTAAGACAAGACATGAACAAAACACCTTGTGGTTTCAAGTTGAGATGTTCAAATGTGTTGTGGCATTTTCAAGCGACAATGAGGTTAAACCTAGAATTTAGATGGCCATTGTTTTGGAAGTGATACATTCTCCACACCTCCTCAACCCTGAAAGGCGAGGGGTGGAAGTACATTGTTTTGAAAGGGATACATTCTCCACACTGGCTCAACTATGAAGGGGGAGGGTGTTAGGCCATTGTTTTGAAAGGATAAACTCTACACACCCACTCCACCTTGAAGGAGGGAAGGGTGGTTGGCTACTGTTTTGGAAGGGATAAATTCATCACACCCACTCCACTTAGAACGGGGAGGGTTGGATGGCCTTTATTTTGGACAGGATACTTTCTCCACACCTGATCCATCTAGGAGGGGGGAGGGGTGGATGGCATTTGTTTTGGAAGAAACACACTCTCAACATTCAGTCCACCAAGAGGGGGGAGGGGTGGATGACCATTGTTTCGGAAGGAATACATTCTTCACACTCGCTCCACCTTGAGGGGAGTGGTGCACATAGATGGCCATTGTTTTGGAAGAAATATAATTTATTATCCACGTCAATTCTATCTACTCAACGAATACTAAAACATACAGTACCTGTTCGTCAAGATTGACAACTTCTGCCATTTCATTTCTGGTCATTGTCAAAATATTATCACAAGTTCTGTAATTGACAAGTTTTAAAGTTGCTTTAATAGCACAGGTGTGGACCTTCCTGTCAGCAAACCACCATTTAACCAGGTTTTCCTTCACTCTTTCTGGAATAAAAGAAGCCAAATGTGCAGCAAGAACTGCAGGCCACTTGCAATAGTTAGCAAAGGGAGTGACAAAAACTCCACTTGGAGAAGATGCCATTCTTTCAATGGTGGGAAATAGCAGAACTGCCTTCAATACACGAGACTTTATTTCATTGTTACTTAAAAGTTGAAGTATAACAAAAGCACCGATGGAGTGACCAATCAAAATGATTTTTATGTTTGGGGCAAGATACTCCTCCAAAAATGCTATCTTGTGATCAATCTGGTCCTGAAGTGTGTAGGAGCTTTTACTTTGCTTGTAATAACTTGAAGACAGATTGTGTTTGTGAGTTTCTGGTACCACCAAGCCATCAGTGGGAGTATGCCCTGGATGAAAAAAAAAAAACAATACAAAGAATCTAGGAGCACTAACAAGGTCTCACTGTCCTTAAAAAGTAGATTTTGAAGCAACCCTCAAACTTACCTTTTTATAGGGCAAGGTAATTTTTACCTCAAATGAACGTTTTACAAAAAAGAGCACTTTGGCAGTCATCAAAAAAGAAAGGCAAAGTTTTGCATTAAAACAAAAGTGAAGGGTATCTTGGTAAATTGCTGCATGCCAATGATAATTAAGAGCCATTTAGAAGATACAGATTTGGGGAGTTTAGGGATATAGTAAGAACGGCTTAAATATATTCAAGATTTAAATTATGAATTTCTGATTTTTACTTTGGGTTGAAGTTACATGTATTTACTTCAACCAATAAAACGAAAGATAAAGTTTTCCAATAATGAGATGTCTCAGGTCTGCGAAAAACCATTAAGAGCTTGTGTATATTCCATCTCTATGATCCATATGCCTAGCATGTGGGTCTGATATTTGGCTGATTTCAAACTGTGACACTCGTTATATTTATTGCTTCTACATATGTACACCCTGCAGTCTAAAGAAACACTCTATGTGATGAAAATAGGTGATCTGGAGAGAGTGGAAATTCTGAAACAAAATTTTTCAAATTGCAGAAGTTGCAGTGATTTATTATTTTAGAACCAGCTGAAGTGATTCCTGTTTTTAATAGTTATCATTCTGCAAAGTTTTATATATTTGAACAATATACAATTTAATCATGTGCACTATAAACTCCAGACCTGTATTCTGTATGTACAGTTGATTTTCTAATTACTGTGCAGTAAAAAACTTCAATTCTTTAATGATCTTTGTAATTTTGATTTTATGTCACATGAAGCCTTGTCACTTAAGTTTAGTCAGAGAGGAAGGTAGCTTGTCACTAGTGTTCAAGTGGCAAAAACAACGACATGACAAAATATTGAAAGAAATACACTTTCCTTCTTAACACTGTTTCTTTTTAATTCTTCTACCTGCTGCTTTGTAACAAAACGGAAACAGTTTATATGAAGGTATAATATTGCTTTTTACCCTGTTTTGTTTCAAAGAAGATAGTAGATTTAAAAAGAAATAGTTAAAAGAAAGTGCATGTATTTCGAATTCACCTTTTTGTCATAAGATTATCTGTTTTTGCTAGTTCCTTTGATTCCTATATAGCTGACTAAACTTAAATGACTAGGTTTCATGTTAAATTAAGAAGAACATGTTTTATTTTTTCCCTTAAATGGGTTTAATAGTTACAGTTGAATTATATAAATAATATAAAATAAATAATAAAGTCCGGCATAACTTGGGACTAGTTTAGGGGGTCAAATTACATATATTATTTGCAGTTTGCCGAAGAGCAGAAACAAAAAACAAAAAAACAAAAAAAACAAAACAAAAACAAAATACACGGGTAGACACATGCAAAGCTTGTAGTATATATGACAGCCGAAAACTTGTGTTTTTAAAAGATTTTTAGCCAGAAAACGATTTTTAACTTTTATGATTTTTATGTCTGGCTGGGACGTCTCAATTTCTAAACTTAGATATAAGTCATAAGGCTCAAAACTACTCAAGAAAGGCTCAAAATTACAAAGATCGTTGAAGAATTGAACTTTTTTATTGCCGTAATATGTAAACTAGAAAACCACACGACTTAATTAAAACTAAATCAAACGGTTATCTTGGATTGAATGGTAATTTTTATCACCAATTTTATTTCAGATAAAAAAGAACCAGCTGGTTGATCATATGAAAAAAACGTTAGCAAAATGTGAAATTTTAAAATTAACGCGACTTTTAAAAATATTGAAGTAAAGATACAGTTTAATGAAAGCTATTTTACAAAGAAAAACGTGAACACATTTTTGCAAACAATATATTTCTTTTCTTTTTCCGCTGCAGGCGTAAATTAAATACTGTTTTTAAAAAATTACAGCTCACGAACACCCCACCATCTGCTCGATCTCGATCTGCACAATAAAAGTTCCGTTTTCTCGAACAACTATCAAAAGAAAGTTCTAGAAACATAACAAAACCAGCAACAACTTTATTCAAAAAATAACTTTAAAATGGAATTCGTACCTGCATGTGATATCCCATAAATTGGCAGTTTCTCGCCGCTAGCTTCAAACAGACTGGAAATAAAATCATCGTAATACTCTATCAAACCTGGATTTCCCGGAATCACAACAATCGCACAGTCTGAATAGCTATTTGAAGGAAGTATCTTGGAAACCACCGTTGGTATACCACCGACTAGAACATTTTCTTTCACCGGTTCTCTGTAACTGTAACCACTTCCTGTTATCGAGGCCATGTTTGTCACAAATAATTCCACTACCCTCCCCCACCTAGTTAAATCAAAACATTGTCGAACCCTTGTACTCAGTCTACAACTTCGGACAATGACTCGACTTCAGCGAACCGCGTCCTCATGCTTTGAAAGGTGGTCTAACTCGCGATTATGCAATAAGATGGCGCGCGAATTGCTCAAGGGATTGACGGTTGTGATAAATGTAACAACAAAGTTTGTGTGAATCAGACCTTGATTCGCTCTTTTCAGTTATTATAAACGTCTTCATTTTGTTTCGGAGGATTTCAGGTGCTGTTTATAATAATACTGAAGATCGAATGTAAGTCTTTGAAGGCAATGCATTCTAGCATGAGGGGCCTGCGGCAAAGTAAAGTTCTGACACTAATGAGACCATCCAGGCTACGAACTTTTGAAAAAGTACCATTGGTGAGTAAATTAGCTGATTTTAAATAGTTCTCACTGTAAAACAGTTGCAAGTATCTTATCAGACTAGTGTGATGATCATGCCCAAAATTTGCACGTGAAGTTTTCTCCAGAGGGTTCGTTTTGGTGTGCTATTCTCATGTGTTCAGAGCGAACCAGCATAGACTTCCGCAATAATTGTCTTACTTTTGTGCTTTTTACCGAATTTCCAGTGACTTACAGTAAGAATCAGTTGTAAAAAGTATTCTGTAGACAGTATTTGTAAATTTGCTTTTGAAGGTTTGGGTAATTTAAGAATGGACAGATAATGGGGTTCCATTTCAGGCAAGCATGTGTAAAATTGCTGCTCGTGTTAGCAAGTAAATCATGTACAGTTACTGAATGTCAGGTAGCAGTGAAAAAAAATACAAGGTATATGTATAACATATCATAAGTAAAAAAATTTAGTCTTAATTTCTATCCAAAACTTGAGCTATTTTCACTAAATTAATTAAGACTTTCCCACTGAAGATGGCAGGAACTTTTAAGTGAACTAATTGCAAAGTTTGTGCAAAAGTTTAGCATGTTTTAGCAATTAGCATCATAACTTTGAACCAGTTTCTTGATTGTGAAAATCAAGAGTTAAAATATATTGTGGTGCAGCCATTTTGGTGTCCTTTCTCTATGAATTTTAATTAAATTGTTTTGAGGGGAAATGAAATGGCAGTTTTGAGAAGGACCGAGAGAGCAATGGTGAGAGCAATGTGTGGTGCAAAACTTCTGGAGAAAAAGAGGACAGAGGACCTAATGGAGATGTTGGGATTGAAGGAAACAGTGGTTCAGATGGCAAAGGCAAATGGAGTGAGATGGTACGGGCATGTGTTGAGGAGGGATGATGGGCATGTTTTTAGAAAAGCGTTGGAGTTTAAAGTGAAGGGCAAAAGGAAGTGAGGACAACCAAAGAAGACATGGAAGATGCAAGTGGAGAAGGAGAGCAAGAGTGATCATCCACTTATGCAACATTATTAAAGTTTTTTCCAGATAGCAAATTTTACTGTACACTAAGAAACATGTAATCAAGGCTGTGTTTGGTAAACAGTTATTTATTTATATATATAAAACTACCCTTTGTTGGCGTCATCTTGAAAATAAAATTATCATCAGGTAAACTAGTAAAAAGAGTCTGAACACATGCTGATACAGAGTCGAAGGAAGCATTTTTTTGTCAGTGGGAGGCAGTTTTGAGGTGCAAGCTTTTCAAGGGTAGGAGCATATACACTTTCGGATTTTATTGCTTTTGAATCAGACCTTAGGTAACAGGTACAGGTCAAAATCACTGCCCAAAAATATTAAAAATGCCGACACTACTGTGTTTGAATTAAAATCTACCTATGTGTTTTGATACAGTTATAAATGAAAAACGTTTCAAAATATTAACTTTGGATAATATTAATATTATGTTCTAATTGTTTTTGCTTTTTGTGTATTTTGCTGGTGGGGGGATAGCTGCCCCATTCCCTCCCCCTCGCACTCTCTATGCCCAAATGATAACAGAACAAAGACAGTGAATGTTCATAAAGTTTTCTCTTCAGTTATTTTAATGCCCCTGGAGAATAATTACTATCTTAATATATATTACTTAATTAAAATGTTGCTTCTTTGTTAAACTGTTGTGTAAATTTGTAAATTTTATTCATTTTAATCTAAATTGTCATTATTATTTTTTCAAAATAGAGAAAACATGTGGCATGTATTTGTACAAATTCCAGTTTGCACATCCTGGGAGGCATTGGTCAACAATCTTCAACATTTATTACTAGATCAAATGTGTTGTCAGTTCCAACATTTAGAAAACACAACTCATTTCGAAGAATGTCTTCTCTTCAGGTATTGTACAGATGCTACAGTATTATGTCTAAGATTTTTTTTTTTTTTTTTTTTTTTTTTTGTAAGCAATTTTGATTAAGATTATGGATTTTTATTAATATATCAGATTCCTTTCATATGATTTTTTGTGCATAAAATGGAAGCTTGAATATTACAGCAATGATAAGACACCCCAACATTTTTAGCTGCATGGACTATTTGCTTTGACTCTTCTTGCAGCAATATTTTCAACTTAGAGGTTAAATCACATGTTTTACCTACTTCTGAACACTTAAATAAGTTTTTTTTTTTTTAAAAAAAAAATAGAAAACCTGAGTTTATTTTTAAATAAATACTACTTATATATAGCAAGTATTAACAATAGGGTTTGGTAATGTTTGAACGATTTTTCAGGTCAAGAGGCTTTACCAGTGCAGCAAATCCAGAAAGAGAAGAAAGGATCTTAGCAATCACTAGGGAAATCAATCCACACCATCTGTTTTTGAGTTTCCTTCAAACGGTTTGTTTTGACCATTCAGTTTTACTTGATTTCTTGGTATCCTCTGAAACAGTGTTTTTGACCTATCTGGTTTCCTACCTTCACTGTGTTTTGAATGACTGGTCAGCATTTGCGAGTAGTCTTAGAGGAATTGCTAATGCCTGCAGTGAGCATATTGATAATGATAAAGAAGATGCTTTTGAAAGCATTGGATACAATGAAACCACAGATTATGGAGATGGGTTTAACTTGTCGATTCCAGTTAATGGTTCTTGCATGGATGCAGATATTGTAGAATTGGGTGCTAAGAATGTTGTTGAACAGAACTCCGACTTTTACAAGGTCAGTTCATCTAATTCCGGTGATAGTTGTATCATAGATGATAGAAATGATGTTGATGGTGACAATTTTGATGGTGAATACAAAAGTAGTGAAGGTTATGATGATAAAGACTATAATGCTGGTGATGGTGATGATGATAATGAAAGTGATGATGATAGCGATAAAGATGATGATGATGATGATGATGATGATAGCGCTAAAGATGATGATGATGATGATAATGAAAGTGATGATGATAGCGATAAAGATGATGATGATGATGATGATAGCGATAAAGATGATGATGATGATGATGATGATGATGATGATGATAGCGATAAAGATGATGATCATGATCATGATCATGATGATGATGATGATGATAGCGATAAAGATGATGATCATGATCATGATCATGATGATGATGATGATAGCAATAAAGATGACGATAATGATGATGATGATAATAACGATAGTGATGATCGCAATGATGGTTATAGCAGTAATGATGAAAATGAACCAAGTCAGTCTACTAGTTCCAGTCTCGCAAATTGTTGTAACTTTGGCATTGACTCTACTACCTATTCAGAAGGTTACGTGCCAGATACAATATATAGTCTTCAACAAATACCAGTCAGAGACCCTTTAGAAGCAGTGCCTGTTTCACTGGAAAAGGCCATGTCAGTTTTGATACGTCTTAGATTATCAATAGAAAGACTTTCCACCGCAGGTTTGTTTCCATATTCCCCCAAACCTCTGCTGCGACTTTTGCACAAAGTAGAAAGTGTTTATGAAGGCTGTTGAAATAAATTTGTATTGAGGACGTTTTCTAAGTTTTTGTGAACGTGTTTTGATAACTGTTAGCAGAATTAGCAAGTATAGATAGCGCATGTGTGCTATTAGCTAACCCGAAACAAATAAAATGAGCACTAAGGCCACGTTTGTCGCGGGCCAAAAGATAGTGAGCCTGAATGTTAGCAGCCATGGATAGCTGTTTGATGTAGTAAAACGCCAGGGCTTATGAATGCGTTGTCATTGTTGTGAGTGGAACTGCAAATTTGAAAATGGTCTTTTGGCTCCCTAGTTCTTTAACTCTACGTAGTTATAATAGGGAGCCAAAACCCTTTAACTAATTATACATGTAAATCTTTTTCTTTCTAATTAATGTACGTATAAGGGTTAAATAAAGTTGTTGTTGTTGTTGATGATGATGATGTTGACAGGTACCTGTTGACATTTCGCTGCTTGGTTGTTTGTTGTGAATCGCTTAAACTTGTTTCTTGGCGTGTTCACTCTCTCTGCACATATCTAAAGCCTTGTCTTGGGTTAAATCTTGTTCCTTAAGAAGTCGGAGTTTGATGCTGAGGTTGTTTAGACCAATTATCAATCTATCTCTGATGAATTCGTCGGTTTGAGCGCCATAATTACATGTTGAAGCGAGTTTGCATAATCTATTCGCGTACATTTCAATTCGTTCGTCTTTTTGTTGACAGCTAGTGTTAGATTCATATCTTTCGTACACAACATTTCTCTTCGGTATAAAATAAGCTTGTAATGCATCCTCCGCTTCCTTTATTGTGTTTTCGTTTGTTACACCAAGGTTTTGTAGTATTTGAACACACTCTCGTCCCATGATTGAACGAAACGTGGGGAGCCGTATTTTTTCACTTCTTTTTTCGAGACCAGCGCTATCTCATAATCTTTCCATTGTTGTAAAAAAAATTCCGAATTTCCTACCTAATCTCCACAACATACCATTGCACTAGGAACAGGAAAATTTGAAGTTACACATATTTGAGGTTGTTCGTAGTTTGGCATATTTTCCGCCGCTCGTCTACACGCACGTTGGCGCTCGTTGCTTTAGTTTAGTTAGATTCCTTACTTCACACACTTTTTCGATGATTTGGTGAACAGTCATCTCGCCAAGGCCAAACAACTCAGCAATTGTGTATATATAGTCACCTCTACCCAGCCTGTAAAGATATATGGCCAGCCTACAATCAGCAGAAACAGGTTCTTCTGTGATAAAATCTTTTTCGATATCAGACCGAATATTTTTCAAAATGAAATTAATACGTGATACGTGGACAGTTTTTTTAATTCTTCCTTCATCACAGGATGCCCAAACCAATTCCCACCAACCTGTGTTTCTTTAACTGCGACGACAGCTGCAAGGTCGCCGAAAACCAATGATTGCAATAGCAAACAAATCCGTGTAATAAACTTTTTCCTCACTAAAGCCAGTGTAACCATATTACGCCGTAGCTGCCTTCGCCGTTTCCTTTACCAGTAGATTTTTGCCATTAAAATGGTTGCTAAAGCTCTTGCCCGCGCCATGTTTACTTCGAAATGACACCTCTGACCAGGTATATTGCATTTCGGCTGAGAAATAAATGCGACCATAACTCGACCCATTCATTTCGACACGTAAAACCACGGTAAAATTAATGTCTACGGAAGAACGAATTTAATTGGAACTAAATTCGTCTCAATTAAATTCGACCATAGTGCGACGTATAAACTAGGCCTAACTGTAGAGATTGTTGCTCACGATCACTTGGCCTTATAGTTGTATCCAACTTTATTGATTCGATTTTACAGCAATTAATATCTTTTATTGAACTCCACAGAAATAACTCGACTAAAAAGGGGGAAAAAAGAAAAACAATTCCTAGTATTTGCCGGCTACAACTGATAGGCAGAGCTTTTCAAAACTCGGTTGTTAGGCACACATTAACAAAGCCAATCAAAAGCGAAACAAAACGCAGTAATCGATTAATAAGATTTAAAGTTTTCTGCAATGTTTAATAAGTTTTAAAGTTTTCTGCAATGTAAAGTAATTACTTTATTGATACTCGATTAGAAACTGCTAAAACAGTAATGAGGTATGGATCGTCACTAATTTATAATTCAGGTAATCATACCCAGAGCGAGACTAATGGACAGAATTAACTAACTCATAGCTCACAAAATTTATCCAATTTGTGTTGTGTGTTGTTTGCGAGGGATTTGGTTTTGGATTAGCTATATAGAAAATAGGTGAGATTTTTATCCATAAACTGTCAGCATAATTAAGAACGCCCCAATACGGAAATTTTACCGTTTGCGACATTGACGAAATCCATTGAAATCAAAATTGTTGACTTCACACAGCTTGACTTTCGAAAACAAAATTATGAAATCTGCAATTATCAAGTCTCGCAACCAAATATTTAAAAAATCGCTTGACTTAATAGTTAACCCAAGTTTTAGAGAAATTTGTTGACCACTGACCCATAGCAATAAAAGCAACGACACACAGCCAACTCAACTATAAACCAACTCTGTTCGAGCAGTCGCCATACACACACACACCCTCTATGCGTAACCCCGCTGACCATACATTACAGAGGTCCTCTCAACAAATTAAAAATGTGAGAAGCTTTCTAAATATATTAAAAAAAGAAAGTTACAAGAAAAACGTATACATTCAGTATCATCGCTTAGAATTTATGTTGATCCAACATAAGTATACGTTCGTGCGGCAACTGGCTCTGTAGAAATTTTAAGGAAAGAATTGATTTTGAATAAAACAAAAGTTTTAAATACAGACAGCTGTTGAGATTAGACGTTTCAGTTTATAGTCATTGTATCAATATGTTTGAAATAACGCAAAAAAAAAAAAAACTAAAGCATTTAAAGCAAGTGCCATGCTTATAAATATACCTGTATAGCCAATATTTTCTAACATGAAAAAGAATAAATGCAACAAAAATCAAAACATTTTACAACATTTTGTAACAACCATTTTGATATCAAGATGAGACAATCGTCCACCAAATATTCGTCGAGAAATCGAAAAAAATGTATTTCACAGATGTATTGCTTAAGTGACCCATACCCTAAGTGACCTGAGTCATTCTAGCCTTTTGGACAACAAAGTTGTTTCGTCCTTCAGACCACATCTACTTGACGCAAAGCATTTTACTCTTCGTTGCGTTTTCAGTAAAACATTTTACTGGATAGATGTACGGAAGCCTTATCGTATCGGTAAAAAAAAGCTGTGTTCTCAAACGCAAATGGTTGTGGCATGTTTTGACAGCTCTGAAAAGCATTTATAAGAAGGGGTTCTTTTACTTTCTTCTTATCAAATAAAAAACATGTCTGCAGATTTTATAAATAAGTTCAGGCAAGGACACAAACCGATAAGCTTAGTCAGAGCGCATATGTTCAAAGTTTCAAAACATGTAGTATGTTTTGGTGGCTGCGTAAGCCTACATTTTCTTGTTTATTTTAAATTTTCGCAATGCGTAACATTTCTGACGACAAAATTTATTTTTGAGAAGCTAGTACTTTACCTTCCTCGACTGAAATTGCTAAGTTGCTGAGCAAAGAAAAACACCCACAAATGAAGAATTACGTAAACATACCAATAATAACAGTAATTTGTTTAACATAGATTTCGAAAAGTAAAATGCCAATATACAAATTGGTTTAGAATCAAGACCACCATTTAAAGTTTTTGAGTGTCGATTTTTAATTTGGCCGCGTATCCACTAAATTATTACAAATTACATATTTCTATGAACTAATTTGATCAGCATTTATTTACATTACAGATAATAAAGCTGTTTAAAACTTATGTTTTGGTCGTATACTTATTTATTCAATTGCCTTCATTCCTTTTTACTCTAGCAGTAGTAAACATATTGTAGCTAACAAATGAACCAAGATACCATGCAATAATACATTTTTATATGAGAGTATGAAAAACAGAACAAAAGTTATGATAGTTCGAAGGCACAAACATGTTCACAAAACAAAAGCATAAATTATTTATACAGTTTGCTGTAAATGCACAGTTAAAAGATAAAGAAATTTTACTTACCAGAAAACTTGTAGATGTTCTCATAAACACCATAATTTTGGGCCGGATTGAACGTACCCAAATGAGTTCAGTTGCAGTTAATATCGCGTTGGTTATCTTCTCATTAATTTGATTTTTTTTTTCACCTGGCGTTTTCTAAGCCATTGTTAATTATCCTGATTGTTTTATGATGTTAAAACTGACACCTAAATGAATGGTCAAATTTTTGAAACGGCGTGGGATGAGGAAAGTAAATCGAGTGGGTTGTATAACAACCGTTGCAGCTTATTCTGCACAAAATTGAAACAATATCAATATGTCGCATTTGCAGCTTACATTACAAATGCTATAAGTACAACATACTAGAATTATACCGAAATGCAGAAACACTTTTTTTTTGTCAAGCTCTACCGTAAAATTTTTGTATAATTTTGCTTTTTTAAATTTATCTTGTCTTAAAAAATACCAGATTGACAAATAAAGGTATAACAAGGAAAACATATTCAAAAGAAGCTCAAAACAACATGAATCTTACCAAAACATATTCTACACTATGTATATTTGTAACCTAGGAACGAAACCTAACTTTAAAAAAAAAACATATAATTCTTATCATTTGATTCCTTTCAAATTACTATTATAGATTATAACACTGCTTCGTTGGTGTGATGACCTGTAGACTTAGTATCATGGAGTTCGAGAACTATCAAGTGTTATGGTATAGGCTTGTTGACCGACGATACCCGATTGATGCTTATTGGTTTTACATAAAGGCTGGTTTTGTTTAAAATGGAAATAAAGATAAAGTTGCCATTGAAATAACACTTCGGGCTTTTTAACAGTTGGGACGAATGCGCTTCAGTTAATCTGATCACTGTTTTAAGATTGCTATTTTTCAGTGTAAATCTTCAAAGATCATTTCAACCTTTTCATTGTTATAAATATTAGTGAATCTTTGGTGATTATATGTTCTTTGTCTGTCCCGCGCTTTGGAATAGGTCGCGAGATTTTATTGCTTATTTTTGGTACATGCGCATCTAACTTTAATTTAATAAGCAACCTTCGTTCACTGTAAAAAATCCGCGCCAGCAATTGGTCAAAATCAATCACGTGATTTTGGTCTATCTGTCACTAACCGACACGGCCGTGCACAAAAAAATCATATACCTATGACTGAGTCTTCAGAAAATTCAAACCACAACCCGTATCAACCAAAATGATTTTAATTGAGCTTTTACTTCAGCGGAAGTTGTCTTTTATCAGAGTATACACTCAAGTTATTTATTTATTTAATTTGGCGGGCATTTTGGCGCACGTCCAGCAATTTTCCCGCCTTTTAGATAAGTTTGAGGTTTGGGTTTCTTGTGAAGCAGTTTGCAACATTTTTAATCAGTTTTTCTGTTTGATTTTTTAAAAGGGAATTCAATCTTTTGCAACATATACTGAATACCGGATTTACAATTGCTGAAATTGGTTTATTTTATGGTGGCGAACATTTGAGAAAGAAAATATGCAGATTACTGACTTGTTTTAACAAGATCACTTCAAGATGAAGATGGCGATTCAGTACTTACTTAATAGGGAATGGCGACGTGTGAAAACACTTCATATACTGGCTGTGCTCTTCTAATGTTTTATTAAAACATTGAACATCTTTCCCAAAGGACATGCTGATAAATTCTAAAACAAGGTACTTGCTACATTTCTTTTATTTACGATTTAATTTCAGCTTTTGACAAATTTCAGTGAATGCTTCGCGCTACTTGCTTCTGAAAATTGTCTTCGTATTCCTTTTTAAAAGTTGTATTTTTTAAAATCTTTCTTCATGTACAACTTTTTATGATTTCTATTTTATCCTATTTAAACTGAATGTGTCATTTTAATTATGTACTTTTTTAATTTAAAGATTTTTGTTTGGTCAAACTTTTGCTTCAAGTTTAAGTTGTGTAAGGTACGCCTTGCGATGCAGTGAACTCAGATTGTTTATTAAAAGGGTTAGTTACTTTCAGTTCGTAGTTTGTTTACAAATACACCCACTTGCTGGCAATATAATAAACTCGAAACAAGGGCGGCGGAGCAGACTTTTCCTCTTAAAACGTTTATTAATAATGAAACAAAAACAATCAAAGACCAGAAATTAAAATTATTGCCAGAAATACACAGAATTGGCATTTCAGAGAGTATAGTTTGCCAAAATGTCCGGCCCGGGAGAGCATGCTCCTGGATCACTTTCGTTATAATATTCTCAGCCCCCCCAATCATCTTCAGCTTCCCCCGCCCCTGCGAACTGCTCCATCTCTGCTGGGAGGAGGGTGCCGTCCCACAAGACATGCGCGACGCAACCATCGTCAACTTGTACAAGAACAAGGGCGACCGCAGTGACTGCAACAATTACTGAGGCATCTCTTTGCTGAGCATAGTCGGAAAGGTCTTCGCCCGTATTCTGCTTACAAGACTACAGATACTAGCAGCACGCATCTACCCCGATTCCCAGTGTGGGGGTCAGAGCCGAAAGATTCACGATCGACATGATCTTCACCGTCCGTTAGATACAGGAGAAGTGCCGGGAGCAGGGAAAGTCATTCTACCTCGCCTTCATCGACCTGACTAAGGCGTTTGACCTCGTCAGTAGAGAAGGCCTTTTCCAGCTTCTGGAGAAGATTGGCTGTTCCCCCAAACTCCATAGTCTGGTAATCTCCTTCCACGAGGACATACAGGTACAGTCATGCAAGATGGATCATGTTCTGACCCATTTCTCATCAAGAGTGGAGTGAAGCAGGGCTGTGTCCTCGCTCCGACACTATTTGGGATCTTCTTCTCCCTTCTGCTATCACACGCCTTCAAGTTATCATCTGATGGTGTATACCTCCACACACGCTCAGACGGGAAGCTGTTCAGCATCGCACGCCTCCGTGCCAAAACAAAAGGGACAGAAATCCTCATTCGAGAGATGCTCTACGCAGACGACGCAGCTCTTGCATCACACACTGAAGACGGCTTGCAGAGACTCGTTGACTGCATCAAAAAGACGAATGTGAGAGCTCAAGACATCAGCTACACTCCCTGCATCAAGATCGACGACCACACCCTGGAAGTGGTGGATGAGTTTGTCTACCTCGGCTCCACCATCTCTACGAACATGAATCTCGACACGGAGATAAACAAACGCATTGGAAAGGCAGTTGCCACCTTGTCCAAGCTGACAAAACCGGTGTGGGACAACAACCTACTCACGCAGAACACCAAGGTGCGTGTGTACCAGGCATGCATCCTCAGCACGCTTCTCTACGGCAGCGAGACTTGGACCACCTACATGCGCCAGGAACACCGACTCAATACTTTTCACATGCGCTGTCTGAGGCGCATCCTGGGCATCAAATGGCAAAATCGCGTGTCCAACAGTGACATCCTCACACGTGCTGGAATCCCTTCCATCTACTCTCTACTGAGCCAGCGGCGCCTCAGATGTCACACCACTCAACGCCTTAACCTCTTTCCACCAGCGTGATACATTTGACTCTTTAAGTGTAGATACTTTATTGTTGTAAAATCGTGCCCTAGCAGTTTTACACTGTATTTGGACGCGTGACCTTAGGGAGAGTAGCATGAACGCCTTTGGACGATGGATTATGAGATTCGACTGGTCGTGTGTTACTAATTTAACACTTGCTAAAGATAAATTTGAAGCCTTCTATACCATCATGTCTAATGCAGTGGACTTGTACCTGCCTAAGAAGAGGGTAAGGGTTTGCCCTAACAGCAAACCCTGGGTGACCCCTAAACTGACCTCTTTGATTGGGTTGAGACAAAACGCGCTATCAATGCTTGGCAAAGACTCCGCTCGTTTCAAAGATCTGAGGAATCGAGTTCAGCGTGAGTGTAAAACTGCTAAGGCACGATTTTACAACAATAAAGTATCTACACTTAAAGATTCAAATGTATCACGCTGGTGGAAAGAGGTTAAGGCGTTAAGTGGTGCGACAGCCTCTTCTGAGTGGTGGCACCAAATGCTCTGTGAGACGATACCAACAGTTGATGCACTAGCAGAGAGATTTAATGAGTTCCTGCGAGATCTTACATCTAATTTTATTCCACTTCCTGAATCTGCTGTGGAACTCATTTCAGTCCCCCAAGAGCTTCTAGTCTGCCGTGGTACTGTGTTCTCCGCATTACGGTCTATTGAGGTGAAAAAATCCTCTGGCCCGGATCCTGTCCCAGCAGTTGTTTGGAAAGAATTTGCCTTCGAATTGGCTGATGTTATTAAAGATCTCTATAACTCATCCTTGGAACAAGGGTTTGTCCCAGTCCAAATTAAGGAGTCGATTGTACATCCCCTACCCAAGTTAACCCCCTAAAGTCAGTAAAAGAAGACCTAAGGCCGATCACCCTTACCTCGCATTTAGCGAAAGTAATGGAAGGATTTACCCTGAACTCCTTAAGTAAGCAGTTTAAGGACAAATTAGATCTTAAGCAATTCTCAATTAATGGAAAATCCACCGTCCAGGCACTTGTATATCTATTACATATTATTTTAGCAATACTTGACAGAGGAGACAACTATGCGCGCATTTTTTTACCGATTTTTCTAAAGGTTTCGACTTGGTCGATCATAATGCCCTCACTAAAGAACTTAAGCACTTAAATGTCAGTCAGTGTCTCATTCGGTGGATTGGGGCGTTTCTCTCGTTCAGGCCTCAGCGTGTTATGTTAAATGGCTCTTTGTCGCCTCCTGTTTTTTCTAACGGGGGAATACCGCAGGGCACTAGGCTCGCACCACTGTTATTTGCTATCTTGGTGAATGGATTGGCGAGTTTCTAGCCATGTCGTGTTAAGTATGTCGATGATACTACTGTATTTGAGATCATTTCCAGGTGCTCGCCGAGCTATTTGCCCTGTATAGCTGACCATATTTGCCAGTTCGCCACTGAACGGGGGATGCGCCTCAATCCCAAAAAGTGTCGGGAAATGGTCATCAACTTCTTGCAGTTTCAACCCACGCAACTCAGTCCCTTGCAGTTAATGGGCTCAGTAGTTAAACGTGTAAACAGTTATAAAAT
>JAOBBB020368212.1:0-10131 GCA_025331005.2 Zoanthus gigantus
GCAGGGAAGCAGTGTAAGCTCCCTTTGTAGTTTACTAAATACCCTAAAAACACACAAGAGACAACAATAAGTAAGAACTGAAACAAAGTGACTGAAGCATTACATTTTGTGTTGTACTTACAAAAGCTACACAATGGCAGTTGTCTACTGAGATGCTGTCAAAATGAAAATGCCATTGCAATGGCTTCTACCTTCAATAAAGCCTTCTTCCAGGTCTCGCACAAGTGGTTCTAAAAATGGATCAATGCTGTTTGGTCGTGCATCTGGAAGGTCATATGAAGGAACAAATCCAACAGTATAAATTTCCTCAGTGCAGAGCCGGTCCTTTTTGGACATGGTTGCAATAGACACTTCAATGGCTCCTGTGCTCCTCTTTTTGTTTCCAAACGGTTGAAAGCCATCCCAATGTGCTGCAATAAAATAATAATTTTTAATTAACTGAAACCAATAGAGAAGAACATTTGATTTTGAAAGTACTTAAATTACCAAACTGTTTGCAATAAATCATTATAAAGTCAGAGTTAGATATATCAGACTTGTTATGACTAAATATTTTGTTTTGTATTTAAATTAAGAAGATGGTTCACTTGCATATTTTTTTGTACAGTATATATTTTAAACTTTAATGGAATGTATTTAGTAGTTGTAGCTAGGCAGGTCCACATCAGGACTTCAGTCTTGCCAATCCCTCAACCTGCATTGTTAAATAAAGATGTATGTATGTATGTATTTATGTAAAAATTGACAGCCAAGAAATAAGCCTGCTTTCACAGTTAAATGTTTCTGTTGAAGCCAAATAATTGCACTAGGTTTTCAAGTTCTTTATACAAACATGTTATCACACTAACAAACAAAATAGGGGATTGTGCTCATAATATTAACAGTACCTATCAAAGCAAGATTCCTTGGATCCCCCCTTGCATATTTTGGCTCATGTAGAAACTTTGAGTGACAATTGCAGCAAGAAACCTCTTTGAATCCATCAACAGTTGGTGACTCAGGCAACCTTTCAATGGTTTTCCCAGAAATAATATTGTTGCAGTTCTCTGTTTTGCACCTGGCTGGCAAACACCATACTGCATTTGGATCCCAAAACCATGAAAGCTCACAGAAACGGTCGCCATCCCAGACTTCTCTTTTTATTGGCCATCCTCTTTCTCTTTCCAGCCAGTGTTCCTTCTCCCGCCAGTGACCAGTCATTTTGCGGCACATTTCTGGACTTGACGCCCATTGTTTAACTTTTCCTTTAAGTCCAAGATAATAATATTTTAGTTTACCTGGCTGGCCACAATGGCGACAAGTGTCAGTTTTCGTCTCCATGATATCCCAATAACGTTTGTGAGACTCGTCCAAACAAATGAAATACTCTTTAGCATCTTGATAGCCTAAATTGACAAGATATTGTTTTGCAGTTTCCCAATCATGCGGCCACACTGCTTTGATTGATTCATCTTCATCTTCTAGTCCACGACCTCTGCAAAACATATGTCGAGCAAACACAAGTAGATCTTGAAATGTGTTCAGTGATGCTCCAGTATCCTGTGTGATGTCAAGCGACTCAAAGATACATTTTACAATAGCTTCGACCAAATTGTCAAGTGCATTTTCCTCCTCTGCATTTGCTGAACCAGATAACTCTCTTTCACATGAGTTCCTTGAAGCATTCAAATTACTTCCAGCATGAGAGACTTCCTGAAATTCAAATTCAAATGTCCCATGTTCATTTCCGATGGGGCCTTGAACACAAAGGCCAGCAGCTTCTGGAGAAAAACAAAAACAAAAACAAAAATTTCTCATTTGACCCATTTCCTACTACTAACTTTATCCCCCTCTAAGACCTACAATCTTGAAAAAAAACTAGTTGAGACATTTTCACACTGACACATTAAAACCAGAATAAATATTACTTTAAAAAACCTTAAAATTATCCACTAAAAAAATTGTAAACCCCCTCCCCCCATTCAATGTTGTTGTTTTTTTGTTGGATTGTACAAAAAATTATTTCAACATTTGAACAACATTGTACAGGGGGTGGGCCGGGGGCAATAAATTTTCATGTGCATTGAGCTTAAAATTTAGTATCTTGTCTCAACCCTTTTGTCCAAGATTGTAGCACTACATTTTCAGCCCTTTTCTATTTCAGTAAAACAAATATATACTGTACATGTTGAAGCCATTTAAACAAGCCTACACAAGGGTGGCCAAAAAACCCCTAGGGTCAGAAATTCATCAGTAAAATCTTCCAACCTAACCTACGATATTAACTATAGCTAATCCTACTTTCATGCAATTTAAAATTATTATTATCCTTAGTTTAAGCAAGAAATTTATCCATAGCTGATCATTTACAAGACCTTTTAAGCTTGTTCACTATATTGCCCAACTTACCAATTACTTCAGTTCCATCTCCATCACAACTAATACTTGCTGCAAGTACACCTTCGTGCTGCTCTTCGGTTCTGATTCTTTTTGTTCCATTACTAGATGCACTCAATTTGAGATGCGATATTTGCGTACGATAATTTACAGCTTTACCATTACAAACTCCACAGTAACAATGCACATGGACGGCTTGACGATCGGAACAGTGGCAAAGAGATGATGGAATATCAACATCGTCTGCCATTAATTCTGCACAAGTGTATCCAGGTTTCCTCCACCGCACAAAACCGCCATCCCGTCCACCATGTTTTGGATTGATGATCGTTTCCAGTCTCCTGCCAAATAGGTACGTGGCGTTGTCACTGGGCCCGAACATTATTTTCATAACGTTGCAATGGCGCGAAAAAAAAACCAATCAAAGGCGCTGTCACTCATTATATAATCCACTGCTGCAATGCTGTCGCCGACACTTTCAAGATGGCGAGTAGTAAGGGAGTTTCGTTTCGGAAGAAACTGCCGCTATTAACTAGTTCACCAGGAGGTTCTGTGTCCCTAAAAACGCAAAGTGAAGAACACGAACCCATGGATGTAATTGATGAATCTGGTGCAGCCGACACAGAATCGGTTAGCTCGGAGGATTCCTTTTCTGTGTTGTCTCAATCGACGGCAAAGTTAGACTTGCCTGTGAAACTGACGCGGGAAAACGCCCGCCAAAAGTTTGCCGCTTTCGAAGCTTCCCCTAGCAAGACTGAAGGTTAGTAGTGGTTTTCTTCAATCATTTCTTAATTGCTTTAGATAGCTATGCAATCCTAGTCTAAATAATAACATTTTCCCTTTTATCAGAATGGTCAGTCGCCGAAGTCAAGGATTGGGCGCTGAAGACTTTCGGAAGCGAAGCTATCGCAGAAAAGTTTGAAGAGGAGGAGATAGATGGACGAATACTTTTAACGACTTCTGTACAAAGCAGCAGTGCTATGGAGAGGCTAGGGCTTGTTACGCTTGGCAAGCAAGGAAAATTCTTGGAGAAAATAAACCAACTCGGTGCAGGACCCAGTGCAGGTACATTGTGTATCTATATTCATTAAGCTGCATTTTTAATTAAGTGAACTTACGTTTTTAGAAATAGATTTGAGATCTGACCGAGCTGACATTTTCAAGTTTACCCAAGAGCAATCTGCTTCAATCTTCAATTTATTTTGCCCATCCATGGTCCTTGTTGGCTTTTCTGTGTTTATTTTAAGTTGTTCAACAGTTTTAATTTTTTTTAATATTTCAGTTTAACAATTCAATGGCCAACTGGTCACTGCTGAAATTCCCTTGCTTATAGTGTTATGTTGGTGGCTTAAGTTGTTGTCTAAGCATAAACTGTGAAGGGAACACATGCTCAGAATAATATCATGCAAGCTTTAAAACAGACAACAGCCAGCGTTAAGTTTAAGTACTTAAGCTTGCATTTTTCGGAGCAGTTGCAGGATACCCCCCCCCCACTATTCTCGAATCTACTGCGCATATATTTCTTTAGAACGGGACGTGCGCAGGGGTATTCAGCAATCATGCCCGTTTTTCATTTGAATCTTTCTGTTCTCATGACTATATGTTAGTTCCAAAGATGTTGATGGGTGTATAGTTGTATCAAGTAGCTGTATTGCTTTTAGTATGTGCTATCAAATATTAATAAACCTGATCTTTATTTTAGGAATTCCCTTCAAAACAGATAAGGTGGAAGGTCCTGTAGATTTTTCCTCTTTGGACAGATTATTGACGAATGCAGAAAAAAATCAATTAACAAGTGTTGATAGGTCAATCTATAACACAAAGTAAGTCAATAGATTTCACAGTCTTGTAAATAATTAATCCTTCCTCAGAGTTCCATTTGTTGTCAGAACTCTGACGAAGTTGGGCAGTGGCCACCGAAAATTCAGTTTTTAAAAAATCGATCAGATCGGATTAATTATTTACAAGACTATGTTTCCCACCGATTGCACTAACAGTATTTTCAGTAGATTTCACAGATTTCAATTTTATATTCACGTTGAATAAGTTCTACAATATGTGTTAAGCTTTATGGAGATTTGGATGTTGATCAACAAAGCCTTATATTTATTGAAGCAAACTGATAAAAAGGTGTGATACATTTACAGTCAAACCCATAAAACCGTGAACGTTGATATTTATTTCAAGAATGTGCTTCTTAGCCAATCACGTGCAAGCTTCTAGCCAAAATGTCATTAACGGACGCGACCTTGCGGTTTGACCCGACAAGTGCAGAATGAAAACGTTGTCTGATTGGCTGGGAAACAATAATTTCAAAAATAATTTGCTAGTATTCATGGTTTTACGGGTTTGACTGTAACTCACATTATAGCAAGATAATGTAAAAATATAAAAATAATTGCATCTTTAAATAAATTCATATGTTTTATTTGCAGGAAAAAGAAAATTTCAAACTACTTAAAAAAGACCTGGCCGGAAGATGTACCAGCTCCGAGGTTCCGAAACAACCCTCGAGGAATGACAGAATTTCACAAAGTAGTCAAGACCCTTTCAAAAGATGAGGACTATACCTTTAAGAAGGCTGGTTTGGGGAGCAATGCCATCTCTCAAATAATAAGAAAACATATGGACGAACGAAGAAGAAAGGAAACAGATATGAGAAGGTCATCATCTTCTCAAAGTGAAACTGATTCATCTAGCACAATTGGAGAAAACAGCCCTGACAATGCATGCAAGGCAACACAACTGGATGACTACTTTAACAAAGGTAAGGTATACTTGCCATCTGGACATAAGGCCAATGAAAAAAAAATGGTTAGCATCCTTTTTTCTGAAGAGGTAGGGCAGGGCGGGAGGTTTTTTTTTTTTTTTTGATAGATGGTAGAAAACTGGGGAATAAATCAAGTATTTGTGGGTACATAAAGTGAAGCTGCTAGTCCATATTGTGGTTTGTCCAAATATTGGGCTAGTTGCTTCATTTTAATATTAAAGATTGCAACACTTACCTAACTAGCCATTCCGGGATCGTTTTCGCATGTTTTTCCCCTTTTCAAATTAAAAAAAAAATCGGGTCGGGCCGTTTTTAAGGGTCGGGCAGGGATGCTAACAATTTTTTTTTTAATGGCCTGACCCAAACCAACTATGTTTTGTTTTCTTAAATTATATTGAGGCAAGTTGTTGTTCAACACTGTGGCACCATTGTGGGTACTCATTTGTATTTATTGACCCATCCCTGAATAGGATGTGCATGCCCCAGGGTGGTACTAAAAAAAATTCATGACAGGGGAGGGGGTTAGGGGTCCGACGGAGCCTCATATGGCAAAACCCAAAAAAATACCCACGCTTGAAATTTACACCTGCAAAAAAATACCTTACATCCAAATTTTATACTCAAAGAAATACATGTACTAAAGATATATATATATAATACAAAACGAATAATCTGCTCCGTGTAAACCCCGGCACTCATACTTATCGCAACAAAAACACCGCTCTGAGATTTGAACCCCTCGAAATACCATAATTTTCTATAATAAGCCCCGGGGCTTATATTTTTCAAAGGGCTTTTTTGCTAAAAAATAAGCCCTGGGGCCTATATTCGGGGGAGGGGGGGGGCTTATACACGGAAGGGATTTTGCGTTTAAAAAATGTTAAGCGTGTTTCGAAGAAGTGCAAATTTTAAACTGAAATGACTCTTTTTGACAATCTGTCTCGTACTAAACTTAATAGAGAAACTTTATTTGCGATGTAAACAGCAATATGAATGCCATATTTACAAGTACGGTATGTCATAAAATAAAATTACAGTCACAGTCCTGCATTTACTTGAGGGATTACTCAAATTAATTTTAACCCAGCTGTAAAGAGAAAGGTGGAGCAAAGGAACATCTTTTTTTCTCGAATATTTCAGATCTGACTTTGTCATCGGCTGAAGCTGTGCTTCTTGTTTGGTTGGGAAAGACTACAATGAATGAAGTAAAACTGGACAAGGACCTGAAGCCACTCGCCCGAGAATTCAGTTTGAAACTTCTCCGAAATAAAGACAAGAACATGCACGTCAGAGCAATTGCGAGTACACTTATTGAAAAAGGTCTAGTGCTAGTGACCACTGAGTTAAATAATGTTTCAAGGGAGGATGTTACAGTTAAGGTTTAAACCTTTTTCATAGATAAATTTATTAGTTATATCACCTCAAATTGTTTATGTTTCAATGGAGGATGTCCATTGACAGTTTGAAACATTTTCACAATAACACAACATTTTCTGGGGAATTTATTTGTTGAGTTTTTCGGTTTTTCATACAGGGAAATTTTTGTCTTCATTTTCCCTTAAGTTTGGTTTGGAATATTTATATTAGAGCAAATCCTCTTGTTATTGGAGGAGTATTCAGAAGGGTTGTTACATATGAAAGCAAATCCTCTTGTTGTTATTAAAGGACCGGAGTATCAATTTTTTTTCGGTTTTTCCTTGCTGAAAGTTTAAGTGAAAAGCAGAATGATTTTGCTTAAATTTTTACACAAGTTTGGTTTGGAATAAGAAAAGCAAATCCTCTTGTTGTTATAAAAGGACCGGAGTATCAGGGTTTTGTTCAGTTTCTCCTTACTGAAAGTTTAAGTGATTAGCGGAATAATTTTGCCTCAATTTTTACATAAGTTTGATTTGGAATTATTAGAGCAAATTCTCTTGTTATTACTGGAGGAGTATTGTGGCTGCCAGTAACAGTGAAATGACTGTAATATTCCCACCCACCATTAAAATTAGATAAAATTGAGCTCTAAAATGTCAATCAAGTGACCAATCAGAATTACCTCTTAGTCGACTGTCAGATGTTCTGATCAGAAATGTTAACTTTCAACAGTAAGGTAAAGGTATCCCCCATGGAGACCCTCTTTTACTATTAATATTTTAATAATTAACTTTTTTGTGAAAAAAATTGTAAGAATGTAGAGTTATTAACTTCAAGGTGAAATTTCTCTCAATTAAACTATAAATCATCTTTGAAGATACATGTATTAGTGCATTTATGAACATTTTCCAGAAGAAGATAACAATAGTAATCACAAAGGATATGCCACAAATAATGACAATGCAGTGTACCTGTAAGCATATACATTCTCTTGTGTTACAATGTTATTACTCGTCAACTGGGATAAAAACAGGAGTATCAAGGTCAACAAGTTAACTGTTGAACAAATATTGTCAGTTTCTTTTGAGGCATTTCTGCACACCATGTATGGAAGTTCTTTGGAAGGTTCAGTTAGATTGAAGTCTTAAACTGTTGTTTACTTGTCAAAGATTGCACAATAAAAATTATTGAAGATTATAAGACATAGTGGACCTAGTTATACAAATCTATGTATTTAAATGGTCAGGTATTAAGTCTATTGATCCTCCAATCCAATGCTTGTAAGAGAAAATACACTGCTGTAAACAAAAAATTCAGTTATTTAGTTGACAATAAATACAGTTTTGTTAAGACCAAACTCCATGTCTGTTTATCTTACAATCCAAGAATGGCTATTAAGAAATCCAGTTTTGTTAAACCCCATTTCCAGTTCTGTTTATCTTACAATCCAAGAATGGCTCTTAAAAATCCAGTTTTGTTAAACCCCAATTCCAGTTCTGTTTATCTTGCAATCCAAGAATGGCTATTAAGAAATCCAGTTTTGTTAAACCCCAATTCCAGTCCTGTTTATCTTACAATCCATGAATGGCTATTAAGAAATCCAGTTTTGTTAAACCCCAATTCCAGTTCTGTTTAACTTACAATCCAAGAATGGCTATTAAGAAATCCAGTTTTGTTAAACCCCAATTCCAGTCCTGTTTATCTTACAATCCAAGAATGGCTCTTAAGAAATCCAGTTTTGTTAAACCCTAATTCCAGTTTTGTTTATCTTACAATCCAAGAATGGCTTTTGAGAAATCCATTCTTGTAATACCTAATTCCAGGTCTGTTTATCTTACAATCCAAACTTGTGATAAAGTAAATCCAAGTTTGGATTGTACTTGAACCAAGTCTGGTATTGCATAATTTTCCAATTTTGGATATTGCAAAATACAAAATAAAAACCAAATCTGGAAAAATTGCAATTTTTCCAGGTTTGGATATCTACGAAAATCCAGGTAAAAACCAAGTAAAATCCAGCTGAAATCGTACTTGGAAATTTGGAAATTTTTCCAGTGAATACACTGAACACCCCAGGTTTGTAAGACCATAATTTAATATGTAACTTGCAGCTAGAGTCTATGACTGAACTAAAGTATTTGGATTTATGATCAAAGGCGTTGGTGGAGGGGTAGCAATTAATTTTATTTCTCCCAATTTCTGAATATAGTCCACCCATGATGTATTAAAGCATTGTCATTTGATAAAATGGAGTGAATGCCAGACTAAAATTGAACTTCCAGGTTCACTAAGTTCCTAAAATTAATGTATGTGCTTTGGCAAAATTATTGTTAAATGACCTTCATCCGAGTAACAGCTAACAGTTAATATTGTACTTTTATTCTTTTAAATTTATAGCTTTGGGCAAAATCAATTGAATAGGCAAAACGGCTTTTTGAAAGCAGCCCTAAGCTTGACACTCAGTGGTGCTGGAAAACCCTACATTTTAACAGAGCATCTGCGACAGGCAATTTCACATAACTATGGATTAACTCTACATCAGGCCCAAGATATGGCTACAACTTTCAGAAGTGTGTGGAAACCTGAACACTGTTATGGTGGCCTTCTCTACCGGAAGAAAGAAAGTGTTGTTGTTATAACTCCCCAAACTGGTGAAACAATTGTCCAGCTCACCAATATATTTATAGCTGATGTTGCAGGTGAGCAACAGGTTTTATTGGCAGCACAGGAATATGACAATGTAGGATGTAGTAACTTTGGTGGACAGCTTGTCAGAAGTACTACTAATTCGATAATCGCACCTTTGAACAGCATAAGCCGAAAAGTTATGCTTGCTAAATATAATGATAACTGTCAACCTACTCTGCTTGTAGTAGATTTCATGAGGAGGATTTTCCTGTGACATTAGAGACTATTGTCATACCATATTATCCTATTGTGAATGATATGGTGCTTGTAAGAGGAAACCAAGCAGCTGCGGTGTGGAAGGCTCGAGTAATCATTCCATTTAGGAAGAAAATCGATCAACGGACGTTTTTTCAAAGAACGTGATGATCGATTGTGGATTGTAGAAGGAACCAGAGATCAAGTCATTCACTTTGATTCATTCAAATATGTTGTTGCCTCAACAACATATTTGAAAGAGTACTGTTCACACAACTGCAAGACTTGTACAATGACATCCTATCGGATTTCACATCTGCGTACAGACGTTATCATAGTTGTGAGGCATCGTTACTCCATATCACTGAGAACTGGCGCTCAAGTCGTGATAAAAAAGAATTGGTCGCAATAGTGTCCATGGATTTATCCAAAGCATTTGACACCATTCCACACACACTCTTATTAGCCAAACTGAGAGCGTATGGGCTAGGAAACAGCGCATGTGAACTACTTTGCGACTATTTATCTGGCCGCGTGCAGAGGGTGAAAGTTGGGGATGCTTTCTCAGACTGGCAAGCTGTGCGTCGAGGAGTACCACAAGGCAGTGTGCTTGGGCCCATGCTTTTCAACATATTCACAAACGACCTATTTTATCACATCAAGGAAGTAAAACTGAATGCATACGCAGATGACAAACAGCTGTTTGACTCAGATGTTGATCCTGTCGCTTTAGATCAGCGCATTTC
>JAOBBB020368221.1:0-10130 GCA_025331005.2 Zoanthus gigantus
ACCAATTAAAGGCCTACAAAGCGAACGGCACGTCCTGATACTGCTAGAGTTACGGTTAACGTGGATTTTTTAGTCTTTTTGTTTAAAGAAGTGGGAGAAACGTCAGAAAGGGCGGGAGGTTGAGGGCCATAAAGGTACGGGAGGCCGGGATACAATGGTACGGGAGGCGGGAGGCTCTGACCCCCCTGCCCCCCCCCCCCACTTCTCAGGCCTCAAAACCATTAATAGCCATTTTAAAATGGTCTGTATGTTTTTCTAAATAGCTCGGTTTTACTGCCTTCAATTTTGCATTCTTTAATACACTTCTGCCGAGTCTTGCTTTCAATAATTCCAACCAGGGCGCCGGATATAGGACTTAACGGTACACAGAGTTTTGCATACACGACGTACCTTAACTTTTACACTATTCAAAATGGCGGACGCAAGTAAAAGATTTACAAGATATTTGTGTGTTTTTGCACAAGAACACGTAAACTTTAGAGCTGAGGTACGTGTAGTTTGTGAAAAACGTTTATAGTGAAGTCTCTAAGTAGCTGAATATACTTAAAGTAGAGTAAAAAGTCTTTGCTATCTTAGCTCCTAATAATGGCACTAAGACCACCATATGGTGGCAGGCATTAAGTTGGTAAAAATGCAAAACCCCGTACGTTAAAAAACGATAGCATCTCGCCAAAAGCGGTTGGTATTTCTGGTAAAATGTTGAACATTTTATCTAATGGCGTCCAGTTAGAATATCTCCTGTCGGAGAGAACCCAATTATTACGGACTCAAAAGTCAAAAAACATAAGGCAAACCTGCTAACAAAAAAGTTAGAACCTAACCTCGAAGGCATATTAATTTCTGTGAAATCCCAAAACACAGATCAAGTTTTTTCGTCGTTTTATAGAAAGATTAACAAAATTGTAAACAAAGTCGCTCCACTAAGAAGCTTAAGCAAATTAACAAAATACTAAAAGCTTTTCTAAACCGTGGATCACTCCAGGAATTCGCGAATCAATAAAAATAAAAAACAAATTATTTATATCTGGAAACAAAGAAAGATATATTTTCTACAGAAATAAATTAGTATCTTTAATCCAAGCAAGAAAAAAGAGCTACTGTGAATCTTATTTTGATATGAATGTAAACAACACTAAAAAAACATGGTCCGCTTTAAAAGCAGCACACAAAATGGATGAAAGATATATAACCCTTTTAAATTACCTTCAGTACTTCATAATTTCTTTGTATCTGTTGGTAAAAACTATGCAGAGAAGATACCTCAATCTAAAATTGAACCTGTGGAATATCTGCAAGACATCAATCAACTCAGTTCTTTTTTCTTTATTCCTGTAATAGCAGCAGAAATTGAAAGTGAGATTTTATTGCTACCATCAACTAAGGCATATGGTCTATACTCTTGGCCAGTTAATTTATTAAAGACAGCTAAGCACATACTCAGTGAACACTTAGCTAAATTAATGAGTTTGTCTATCCAAACAGGAAAGTACCCTACTAGACTAAAAATCTCAAAAATTATCCCTGTGTATAAGTCGGACGACGAAACTGACCCAACAGTTATAAATCAATTTCTCTCCTTTCTGTTTTCAATATTTAGAGTTTTTGAAAAAAAAATGTATGATAAACTCATAAAATTCCTAGAAAAGCATCAGCTTCTTTCTCACATTCAATACGGTTTTAGAAAAAATCACTCACCCATCACGCTATTCTCGACATTATTGATACAATACAAACTAACATGGATAACAAATCATTTACATGTGCAGTTTTTATTGATTTAGCTAAAGCTTTTGACACTGTTGACCATAACATTCTCTTATATTTCGGACAAACCCATTGAATATGGAGTCCCTCAAGGATCCGTACTAGGTCCACTTCTCTTCCTCTTATACATAAATGATATTAATAAATGGTCAAAAGTCTTGAAATTTCACTTGTTTGCCGATGATACAAATATTTTGTATTCGAATAGAAACATAAAAGATCTCAAAAGAGTCTTGAACAATGAACTTACAAAACTACAAGGTTGGTTTATTGCAAACAAACTTACAATTAATATAAAAAAATCAAATTATGTCTTATTCAGTATCCATCTCATCTCAAAATATAGCAAACCAAATAAACATTACACTTTTCGATTTCTTAAACAATCAACACACCAATCTTGAGAATATGAAATTCATTAAATATCTTGGTATGTTGAGTGATAGTGAACTGACATGGAAACCTAGCTCATATTGATGCACTGAGCAACAAAGTCAGTTGAGTAGTTGGACTGTTTTCAAAACCGAGACATCTTCTACCAAAAGATATTTTGATTACATTCTACAAAAAACTGTCTTGCAACCGCTATTACTATAAGGAATAACTATTTGTGGTCAAGCAACAAAACCAGTTAAGGATAGGTAAAAGAGGTCTGAGAATGATTTTCAATCTAAAACAAACACAAAGTGCTGTGCCACTTTTTGTTGAAACAGGTATACTACCTATGCCATTACTATACATTGACTCCTTAACACAACTTACCATATGTATGACATTGCCAACAAGACTGCACCTTTAATATCTGCAAACTTTTTCATCTTTCAAAAGTTATCCACAAGTATAAAACTAAATCTTCGTCTAGAAATGACTTTTATGTAAAACACTCCAGACTTAATCTACAGAAAAACTCCTTCTCTTGGATGGGTGAAAAAGTATGGAACCAAATTCCAGCTCACGTTAGAGATATGCCAAAAAACTCTTTTGAAAATAAAATTAAATCTTTTACTTGAAAATCTAAAAAAAAACAAATGGATATTATCCTGAACTAACAAAACTTTTCAGCTCTTAATTATAAGTTATCCTTTATCTACTTCCCTTTCTATTTTTAAACGTGTATGAAAATTGAACTAAGTTGAATATCAAGTTGTCTATTAATCTGACCACAACCTTGTAAATAGTGTTAATCTTTAAGACTTTATACTTGTTATAGACATAGAATAACTGTTCTGGAATTGTAATTAATGCATGAAGTATTTTACACACAACCCCGCCTAGAATAGCTATATATTAGCTACATGCGGGTGCATGATATTGTGAAATTGATTTTTTTCTTTCTTAAATAAAATTGAATTGAAGGCTCTGAAAAATAAACACTAATATTTGTAAGTGTAAGAGTTTTGTTCAAGATGTTAATATTTTCTGCCTCAAAAAACAAATCTTTGAAAAACCACCTGGGCTTGCACATTTAAAGGGCACGTTTTTGTAACTTTTTTTTTAGCCTCAACTAAAAACATGCTTTGTCTGATTCTCAGTTAAAAGCAAAAGAGCGGGAGTTGAGCCCCAAAATTGGGAGTCTCAATTCAAAACCTGGAGAGCTGGCATGATCTCTGGAAGACTTGTGTGTCAAACTTTCTGAGCCCATTCCCACTCACACCTACTGTATAAATCAATTCTTCAAGCTTGAATGAGAAGTGTAAACTTTGACACAATTTCTGGAAATACAAAATAATTTATATGTAAACTCAAACCAATTTTATGAAAACCATTCTGATAGACTGTTGCCATGTATCCTGCCTTATTATTGATTGTCCAAAGAGTGTAATTAAAAGTTGAAGTTGAAGTTGGAATTGTTTTCAAAATTGATATTAATAATTAACTGATAAACAGAGTTAATAAAATATTTAATATCACATGATATAGTTCGGGTCACAATTTAAGTAAACAGTTATATTTTATGTGTTACATTTTTAATCTTTGATCAGCACAGTACTTTAAAATTAATGTTGCATTTTTGTACCAAAAAACAAATAAATTTACTTTGTTGTTAATCAGGACATTTTTTGATACAGGAGCTTGCTTCGGTCTCACTACTATTTGGGATTGAAACTGATTCATGTTTGAAGAATCAAAGAAAAGAGGTACTTGCTAAAATCATAATTATTATAATTAAAGTATTAATTATAATAGGGAAGATACAAGTAGAGAAGGAGAGCAAGAGTGTTGGTTTGGAGATGGAGGATGCCTTAAATTGAGTGAGATGGAGAGTGGCAGTTGGAGAGATTACTGTTAGAGTGGGGTAAATCCAGCCACCCCCATTTATGAGGATAAACCTGGATCAAAATTGGATGATGATTAAAGTATTAATTATGCACTAGTCAAGTGTCATCCCCACTCCCCCACCTTGGGAAAAGCTGGGGACATGTATTTTCAGTGATGCCATAAAGGGAAAATTCCCCCACCCCATGAGGCCAAAGTCCCACCTTGTGGGGTAAGGGTTTCCAAAACTCTTTACAGTATGACCAATATAACTTCTTTGCTTGTGAAAAAAGTAAAATCTCAAAACAATAAGCAAATGTAAAGTGTATAAGTGATAGTTTGTCTTACCTACACAGATCCCAGAAGAAAAACTTCAGAAAAAGCAGCTAGCAATGTCTTGCTCCCCTAAGAAGGTTTCCATATTAATGGGTGATAGTTGTTGACCAAAGCGTTTAATTCATGTCAGTCCCAAGTCCCTACACAAACTCCACGGTTAGGGAGTTGGAGACAAATTATAGGAACAACTCCATCCCTATGAATATGAGTCCGGTTGATGAGATGGGGGATTGGGATGCCTGGGGGTTACATATGGCTAACTAGTGCATTAAGGTTTTCCATAAAATAATATTCCAAAAGTCTGTTTGCTTGAACAAATATTTTAGATACTTGATTTTGCACGTAAAAGAACAAAAAAGATTTGGGGAAGATAATTGTTGAACACAAACTTTTTTAACTGTCTTCTTAATGATTTAATATACTTATCTTATTACTATCATCATTATCATTTAAAGTCAGTATTTTCCCATCTAGGATTGGGTTGACAGGTGATAACTGCCCAGGCTCCACATCAGTCAATCCTGTGTCACATGCTCCTCCACTCCCAACAAGTTCATATCCTCCACACAATCACTCCACTATTTCCTAGGCCTTCCTGCCAGCAGTCGCCCCCCAACTCTCACCTCCCCCACCACACCCAACACACCCTATCTGCCTTTTTTACATGTCCAAATCATCTCAGTTGTTTTTGCTTTAACTTAACAGAAAGGTTTTCAAATCCACATATCTCTGCCACCTCACTGCTTGACCACCCATCTTACCACCTCACTGCTTGACCACCCATCTTACCACCTCACTGCTTTACCACCCATCTTACCACCTCACTGCTTGACCACCCGTCTTACCACCTCACTGCTTGACCACCCATCTTACCACCTCACTGCTTGACCACCCATCTTACCACCTCACTTCTGCCATGCATCTCAGCATCCTGTGATCATATCTGCATAGAACATCCAACAGTCTGCTTGTCAATACCCATGTTTCTTCTATGATACAGAAGTTGGCAGCTTTCTGACCAAATTTCGATTTTTCTGACTAAATGCTGAAATAATCAGAAACTTTGTCTGGACAAATTTTGAGGAAAATAAATTTATTTTTGTAAATGATTGGGTTGGTTCTTAGCACAGTAAGTGCTATCTGTAAGTTAAAACATTGAAAAGATGTTTAGTTTTAAATCTGCGAGCTTAAGGTTGTATAGCTTTGATAAAAACACCATCTTTTTTAAATCTAAACCATGATTGTGTCAAAACCTTTAAAATTTGTAATCACAGAAATTTATTGTGTGTATAATTTTCCAGCTTTTCAGTTGAAAGTTGCTTCATAGAACTTTACCATAATTTTAAATAAATTATTCACTATAAGTACTGCAAAATTCAGAATTTTACATTTGTGTTTTACTATTATGATATTATAATTGCAAGTAGAGTGATTTACTGCAAGTCTTTGTCAGAATTTAATCACACTAAACTAAAACTTTCTGAACAATATTGAAAATTTCAAAACATTCCAATTTTATTTTGCTCTGAAATACATTTCCGAACATTGAATTTTGAAGTTATTTCCAGTTCTGCAGTTGAGGTTAAAGAGCAACAGAGACTTATCATGATAAGATTTACAAAGACATTAAAATTACTTTAATTTGTTTGAAAATAATTATTTAATAAATTATACAGTCCAAGACTAAACAGACATACATTTTTATGTAATATTTATTTCGAAAATTTCTTCACCTAAAACATCAATATTTATTACTCGTGGTACCACGAGTCAACGTTTGGGTTCCATTTCTTTTTCTTTTTTTTTCATGTCGCGATTAGCAATTCGGTCCAGTGACTACCATATTTGGGATTTGTCCCCAGTCCCACGCGTACCACGAGTAAAGGCTTAATGAGCCTCTTGTTCTCTGAAGTTCATTAATCTAAAATTTTAAATGTGGTCGTATCTTTTAGGGTCTAAAATCGGTACCTGAGTTAATTTATGGGTACCTTTTAGGGTCATTTCCAAAGTTATCTATCGGGTATTCTTATTCATATTTTAAGAAAGCCCCCCGAGGGGCTTGGGTTAGGGGTTTTCTTTATAACATGGTTTTCAGTCAGCCTCCATGACTAACGACTGCCTGATGCTTTATTTGACTATTCACTGTATATATAATTTTCTAATTTTTCTCCTGATTCATAGAACACTGCACGAAATAAAGCTCTTTGATCTTTATTTAATGACATACCGTTTACGCTAACTTTTTTTAGATGCCGCTGATATTGTTCATTTTAACACTAAGTTAGATGTAGCAAATAAAAATAATGTACTTGAAGTATTGTAATAAAAGTTTTTTCTTTTGTTTTTAAGAAACAACAGACCAATATGGGAATACATGTCGGGGAAAACTTCAGTGTGACATGTGTATCCTTTGTCAATTTCATCATTTATATCGGATCTCTTGGGCTTATCCAGGAAGCAACAAGAAATCCTTATTATTTCAATTTTATAGCAAGGGCTTTGTGAATTTCTTAAAAAGCAAACTAAACTTGAAAGAGTATTTGAATTTTAAAATGACTGCCTTTGTGTTTGAAAAAACACATTGTAATAACAAACGTATTGAAAATTTGCTTGTGTTTTTGTGAAATGATATATAGAATTTGGTTCTCATGCCCATTTTTGACCTATAGCTCCATAAAAATTACGTTAAGTAAAACTAAAATATTCCCAAAGTTAGTTGGTCAGGGTTATTTTAAAATCTCTCTAAATCAGATTTGAACTATATGGCCCAGGTGAGATTAATGTCTGTGATCTCTTATATGAATTATGGGGTCTAATTAACGTTGTCTTTTATTCAAGATACTTTGTGGCGTTGAGTGAAATACCACTGAAACAGTATCTCAGTATATACAAAAACACAAAGAGGTTTTTTAATTAAAACAATTTTCCGTTAGTGCTGATGTGGGTAAACCATTTTTCATATATCAAAGTTACGTTGTTTGCGTGTCATTGAGAATTAAAGTGTATACGTTGTTTGAAAAGGACTTAAATCTTTCGAAACTCTTATGAGCCGTGTGTTTATACTAATCACTTGCACATGGCACGTGCTTTACGCCCGTCACGTACATTCAGTATTTTGGCGGTAGTTTTCCCGCCAGGAATTGACGACAATTCACTCCCCTTCTTGCAAACACTTCTTTTGTACAAACCATGCAAGGCTTCCCGTTGTAAAAGAACGGAGATTAATTTCTTTATCCATCGTGTACAACTTTGTTCAATTATAAACATCTTCTAAACCTCAATTACCAAGATCTAAAGACAATTGTTGTGTATACCCTTGATATCATCTTTACAAAATCCCACAGCTTAGCACAATGTTTGTGTTGAAATCTAGTCACATGAGCTCAAAACAATCCCCAAACTACGCATTCGTTTGAAAAACTTTGGCAGAAAAAAAAAGTTAGAAGCCAAATCCTTAAATCGTGACTTAGTAATGAGACAGTTTCTCAATATCTACTACCTTTCGGTTATCTTCTATATAGCTAGGTTGCAGCCCCTCTATTTGTCACATACTTTCGTATTTTTGGTACAGCGGTAAATCAGTTATATTTCTTCTAATGAAAAACAAGTAATTTAAAAGTTTCTTTCCTAAACTTGAATAACGCTGTCAGACAACGCTGAAGAATTGCTTGTCAAGCGCCATATTCATCATTATATTATACCTCGCTTTTGATATGATTTGGCGGCCGCATAGCGCCTTACTAAAGTTAGAATTTCGTTTATTTTAGTGGTTAAACGAAAATTTGTTTTAAATACTCTTTTTTTTGTCTCACACTGTGAAAATTTCCTCTTAACCCAGCTGACCAGATTCTACCAACTTGATTGTATTTCAACCAAATATTATAATAGATGCCAAACTTGGTAAGAACTTGAACATTGTATGTCTAAACTATAGAGAATCTTGCGGAATTTCTTCTTTCTGCCTCAAGCATTTGTTATGCATTTTGAAGCTCTTCCCAGTTGTTCAAAGATGGGTTAATTTTAACCCTGGGTTTAGCAAAAATTACAGCAGCTATTGCTTCTCTATAAGGAAAAGATTAAGGTTCTTATTTAAAATAATGTTCAGATTTTAGTTGGTAAATACTTATTAATCCCCAATTTACAGATCAAACTCATCTCTGTAAGGTTGGAAACAAGACCATGCGTTAAAAATTTAACCCTGGGTTAGTGCTAATGGGCTTTTGAACAACTGGGCCCTGGGAAAAATGTTGGTTATCGGTAAAACATTTTTCTACGCGTTCTTGGTCCAGAGTCGATTTCTTTAAGAAATTGCTATTTCTTGCGAATAACATTACTTCCGGTCATCACTTAAATTTGAATGGTGCAATCTACATCAGAGAACATTTCACGACTTTTCGTTTTAGTAAGTTTTAGATTCTACCAAAACCTTTAAACAACTCTCGCTTTCCTTATTTTCGATTTTTTACCTTTGTATAACTTTTTAATGATATTTACAACTATTCCCAATCATGTTCATTTCCGGCCTTTAACCAAAATTTAATTTTTTTAATTTGACAAACGTGCATTGGAAAAGCACAGCTGTGTTTTTGTTGTGTGCAACACACTTATAACACAGCAACAAATTTCAGTTGCTTGATATCAATTACAATAATTCTCTAATGTTATGAAGAACTGTTATTAATATTATTAGATATAACAATATTGGGTATAATGTTCCTTCATAGCCTGGAGAAAACTGAGGCGAACGTTTGGGAGAATTCGAGAGCATTTCAGTGAAAGAATATGTTTTATTTCATTTATAAAATTATTATTTCTTTCATGAAACTGTAAATTCTCACAAGTTGGAGACAGCCAACCATATTGCTCACGTCATTTTCGTGCTTTATAGCCCTATAAAAACACACTTGTAGACCATCAAAACACTTGTACTATCCATATTATTTTATAAATCTCTGCCAGGGTGTTTATGGCAGGTGATGTTGAAATTGGAGCCTCTCACCTTGATGATCCCAGATAAGGTTAGTACGTCATACTTGACATCATTTAAATGGTCACAACGGTATGGTTACTTTATCCCAAAGTTTGAATGGGGCCCTTCGCACAACTCTAGCATATTATATTTTCGCTTTTTACGGATTGATCATTATTTTTTAGCAAACAGTGATCATTTCTCGATTTGCATTTAATTTTGTTGCGGTTGATACAAAATAAAACAGCGAAATCCTCAATTCTATATTCTATTTCACGTGGTATTATTTTATAAAAAAAGTATTTTTATTCCTTCACGCTCACGATAATGGGCTCGAAGCTAGCTACCTATACTTGATGTTTACATTCTATAAGCATTGGGATTTTACAACACTCTATAAACACGAATACTCTTTCAATGGTCTAATAAATGCTTTACATAAGATGGCTGATTCAACAACGCTTTTGCCACCCAGTCATTTTGAGATTTTTAGAGCAGCTTTATACTGAAGAAAGTGCATGCAAAGGCGAACCGATTTATTCATTAGTATATTCCATTTCATTGTAATATCCATTTAATTTTTCCATTTTAATTGTTAGAATCTATCAAAAGATAACCGCTGCCTTTAAATGTATTTTTGAATTGGCAATATTAATAATCGAACCGCCGTCTGGTTAGCCTAGTTGGTAAGGTGCCAGTCTATCGTGCGGGAGGCTCGGGTTCGATTTCCGGCCGGACCAACACTCAGGGTCTTAAAATAATTGAGGAGAAGGTGCTGCCTTTGCTCTAACATCTGCAAATGGTT